>JBBPKJ010000083.1:0-52731 GCA_038089195.1 Brasilioporus rufonigricans | reverse complement strand
GCCTGTGCATCCAGACGAGCGAGCTCGAGCGACACCGATGAAGACGTGTTCATCTCGAGAGTGGCAAGGAGGTCGAGGAAACCGTCTTCCGTGAAGATCTGTGCAGCGGATTTCCAGTCGACTTGGAAGAGCGCACAGTGGAACGTGACCGCTGCGAGCAACGCATCCTCCCGAGACTGCGACAGGTTGCTTGCGATCAGGGGCTGGAACACGCGAAACAGAGCGAGTGTGCTCTGGTCTGGCTCGTCTCCTCCAGCTTGACATTTCTCCAACGGTTTGGACGCCCGAACGCCTTGACAGAACGCAGAAAGCACGAGATACGCCTTTGAGCGTGACGAAGCGGATTGAGAGGGAACGAATGCAGCTACGATATAGGACAGCTCGTCAGGAAGTAGCGAAGATGGATCCTTAGACTTGGCGAGTAGAGCATCCATGTTGTTCGAAGCCATGGTGCCACCTGCCATTTTCAAACGTCCATCTTCAACATGATCAGCATGAGTGCTGGCGGAAGCACCGCAACATCTACCCATGACTCCAGATGCACTACAATCAACTCTCACCATACTGTTCTATTCAGGTTACCCAATGGCGAAGTGCGTAGCATCAAAGTCGAGAAAGACGCGTGAGTCGATACTTCGCGTAACTGTAATCTAACCTCACGTTCCGCAAAGAATCGTATCACTGGGGAGAGTGGGCTCGTTCTCTGCCAACGAACTCATCGGACAGCCCTATGGTTTTACGTATGAAGTCTACGAAAAGAAGCTCAAACGTTTACCTCCCCGTACGATGGATGAAATTGGTTGGTAGGTCGGTGTTCATTTTTCGAACCCCTTTGCTAATTATCTCATGGTAGAGGAAACGGACGCAACAAACGAGCTAATTAACGACGGGGGGTTTGTTCAACCATTGACTCTCGAAGAAATCGAAGCACTGAAGAAGTCAGGCGTCCATGTTTCAGTATGGTCACGTTATGCATCATAACAAACCTTCGAAGCGAACCTAATGCGCCAGGAAATCATCAAGGTTCAAATCGAGCAACACGCGAATTATTCCCTGAAAACGGAGTACAGCAAGGACAAGTATAGGAAGCGGAAGGAGGCAAAGTGAGTGGTCGAACTAGGGTGGCGAGCACCAATAACGACGTTTCACATAGGTATTCGAAGAGCTTCGAGACGATTGAACCCACGGTGCATAACATCTGTGAATACTGGTTCAGCAAAGATCAAAACAGGATACGAGACATTCGGCCTGATTCACTCTCTCAGATGCTGAGTTTGGCCAACGTGCGCCCAGGTGGGCGCTATATTGTGGTCGACGGTGCTTCTGGGTTGCTGGTTTCGTCTGTTCTCGACAGGATAGGATGCAAGTGGACTTCCTTTCAGTCAACAACGATGTGTTGATTCTTTTCCAGGTGAAGGAAGAATAATCACTATAAATGATGCTGACTCACCACCTGCATATCCCGTACTGACCCTGATGAACTACGAAAAGGAGACTCTAACATCAGTTTTGTCAACCCTTAACTGGGCCACAACACAAGAAGATTATGCACCTGGTAGATAGCTTCCGTCCGTGATCGCCCGCATATAATCATCATATCTCCACAGTACTAGCTCCACTCGAGCCCACGTCAGGACGCATACGTTCGGAGCGCCAGCGTCTACGCCTCGACAAGCGAAAATTAACTTCAGACGCCCTGACGAACACACGACAAGAGCTATTTTCAGGAGAATTTGACGGGCTCCTAGTCGCAAGCGAGTATGATCCATTCGAGGTTATAGAGATGCTGTCACCCTATCTAGCCGGATCTGCTTCGATTGTCGTACAAAATATGTTCCTCCAGGTACTGTCGTGCGTCTCACTCGAACTTAGCCACTTACCAGACCCTAGCCTCTAGCAGACCTACAAGCAAAGATGCGACTCGACCCTGGTTATCTTGCACCCTCGATCACCGAGTCATGGCTGCGTCGCTATCAGGTTCTGCCCGGTCGGACACACCCGATGATGAACACCTCTGGTTCAGGGGGATTCCTCCTCCACGCCATCAAAGTGTACGTCTTCTCGGCTTCTCGGCTTTCTTTCCTATGGCTAACTTGGTTTCCGTAAGTTACGATGACCGGGACGCTACAGCTATTACATTCCGACAGAAATCAAAGACGGCCCCAAAAAGTGTGGAGCCACCATCTGAACCGCTTTCCCTTATGCGGGTGGACTCGATAGAATACGTTGGCACTGATGGACCAACACATTTGGCATGACAAGCCATTAGCATTACTCCGACGATTAGTCTGACACTCTAGCGCGATACCTCAGGAAAAATAGCAGTAATAATCTACCCGGGATCTATCAGTTGGCGAAATGTGTCTGGGTCAATTGAAGCACACCTCATCCAGAATGGTATAGGCGATATGTTGGTTTAAACGCCGATTTTGCAACACAGCGAATATACGTCGGGCCCCGCGTCGGGCGTTCGAACGACCTATCATATTAGCAGCCAGGTCTGCAGCGAGTCCTTCGGTTAGCTCATGCTCTTAACAATATAGTCTGATCGAACCTGGTACTAGCGCCGAGAGTTTGCGATTAGCTTCATCTCGACTCCGAAGTTTCTCTTCGGCAGTACGAGGTCGTGAAGGCGCTCTCAGCTTGCCTCCGGGCCATAAATTTTCTCGGAATAAAGTGAGCACGGGAAGAATGCGACTCTCCTCAAACAGAGATTGTGTGCTTTGCCGTATTTTCCTGAGAATGAAGCGTGAATTACACAAATCGCGAAGAACTTTGCAACTGACTGCTCGATTGTGTCCCCAAAGACTTGCTGAAGGATGATCACGATTGCTTGACGACGAAGCCAGTTGTTTTTCTTGTGAAGCTCAAATAGGGCAAGCACTAAATCGCAGATGGGAGCGGAAAAGCTGGACGTGCTTGTTTCTCCGTCCAATGGCTTAAGATCCCCTGGCATTTGCATGAGAGTATCCAGAGAGGTCGCTTTTCCGAATCGCTTCATCGCTTGGACAACAACTTCCTCATCGTTGATCGCGGATCCGGCAATCCCAGTGAATTCAGCGACTTGTCGTGTGAGGCGCTGAATCATCACGTCCAGCATGGAAGGGCCAAAGAACATATCATCAATGCTTTCGGTAACAGACCGATACATCGACTGAACGATGTTTCGTCCAGAGAACACCCCTTGTCCTTTGGCGGTATCATCTTTCACCTCCGAAGCAATGAAAGGCGAATCCCTCGACAGAAACACGCGCAATTCCGTGCTTTCACAAACGACTGGAACCGAAATTAGGTTCTGTAAGGAGTAAGCCTTGTCATGGGTCCAACAGTAGGTGCCACGTACTTGCATGTATTTTTCCAAGGCTTGTCTCCTAGTGTCAATGAAGTTACCCGAGAGCGAAGTTACTAGCCGCTTTCCAGGAAAGTCAAGGTTGCGAACTACGGAATATTCATCACGAAGCTTGTTGTGCATTCGCAAGAATTCATTGTACCGCCGTGCAACAACCCAGCCGGATGAGAAGTTCCCGTCCGGAGCAAGCTGTTGCACTTCAACAAGATATCGGACCACAGATTTTCCTTCCTCCTCGGCAACGGTTGAACTGACAATAGAAACATTGGTTCGTTGCGGAATGAGCCGGTTAGCAGATTCTTGTTGCTCATACTGGTTTTTCTGAAAGTGCAGTTCTCTAAGCTCTCTAGTCATCGAGGACTTCGCTTTGCGAAGGAGGCGGAGTTCTTGAGTATCCCCGGTTAACTCGGCTTTCTTGATAAGTGTATCGAGCATCGCTGCGTGGGTCTCCAGCTTTGTTATTTTCTTGCCGAGACGGGTAATTTCGTACGACAACTGGAGGTCGCCGGGGCCTGCGAGTTGAAATGATCCCTGTCCAACGGCATGAGAGTTATCCGTCGTCTCATCTTCTTCAATTTCTTCGTCTCCATTTGGGTCTTCCTCATCTCCGAACATCCCACGCGGTTTTCTACTCTCCGGAACAGAAGGGATAAAGCTGTCTGCCTCCTCCCCATGATCTGGAGGTCGGTTCGAATGCTGCTCGGTAGCGATGATATCGGTCAATGCAGCCTGGATGGCTTCAATGCGTTCAAATTCATCCATGGTAGGTTTCCCGTCATCCGGATCGTCGAAGAGCGGCGCGCGCGAAATATCTGAGGGCATGTCCGAGAAAGGAGCCATAAGAACATCGATGTTACTTCGAGACGTAGGGGGCGAATAAATCAATGGACCTTGAACCGAGGGAGGATGCTCCAAGGAACGAGTCGATGAGACAAGAGACGGGGACGACTCGGAACGAGGAATTGGAGATTTGGTCCACGGTGACACTCCAAGAGCCGGTACAGCGGGAGATGAATTGAGGGGTTGTGGTTTGTCCATTGGCGTGGAGGCTTCAACCTCGGGATTACCGAACGAGGCGTCTTCAATTACCCGAAACCATAACTCTGATTTCTGAAAATCCTCAAAATCACTCTCCATTTCTTGCTCCACTTCCCTCTGGGCCAACATGACACCCCGGCGAACCTTCTTATTCTCGACGACGCTAGGCGTCACTTCGTTGGAAGCATAACTTCGGATAGTATCAACATGCCTTTGCGAGATAGGTGTTAAGGAAGGGTGAGGGGGTGTGGCAGAGAAATACAGGTCGTTAATCAGGCAGATATCTTCTCGTAAGGTTGTCGAGTTTGTGGGATCTTGAATCGAATCGTCTTCATCACCAGAAGCGTAGTCTACCAGCTCCAAAGGATTCTTGAAGCTTTCGACAGTTAGCCAGAACTGCACAAGTAGCGAACGATGTCCACGGTCCATAAATTCCATGAAGTATGAAAGAGAGGTTGGGTTGCCAAGAACATCCCTGAAAGAGACTCTGGGTCGTATGCGTAATTCGCGCGTAACAACTGTCTATTTGGATAGAGTGGATGAGTGGACCACGCAGGAATGCCAAGTACATAACACCAACCGGGTCTTGTTCACCACCCAGGACAACAATTCGCTGCTCAACCGTGCGCTTTGCAGTATACAACCTATCCAAAAATGCCACGACATCCTCCGTCCTCTCTCCGTTTATCCATTCCTCCTTCTCGTGATTTGCTGTATAGACATCAATTTCTTGCTCTGACGTAAAGGCCAAAAGACACACCAAGCAGCAACCGTGTCCTACGAATCTCACCCATTACGTCGTTCTTGAGGCGACGTGCATCCAACAGAGAGGAACAACGATTGATGCTTCGAAGGAAAGACTCAAACTGACGGACGTCAGTACGAATGGTGATTGCATCTCCTCTGGGAGTGACCGTCGACGAGATGCGATGGTGGTGTCGTGGTGATTGGGCCTCAAGGACGTTGCGCACCTTGGAAATCAGTTTTCTATAAAGTCTTAGCAAAGACACTCCTAGGAAGAAGGGACATACTGCTGACGTATTGCGGCTCCGGCCTAGCACCAAAGTTAAGAGGTGCACAATAGGAAAACATTAAACACTGACTACTTGTTCAATCGTACAATTCCAGAAGTCAGGATCTGTGATCATATCCATGATTGGATAAAGCACTGTGCAGGCCACGATTTCCCGGACTATTGTCCTGAGGACTTTGCTTCGTGCATCGTTCTCTGGGAGGATATACGGGAGGATCCGATCTACCATGTTCCTCAGATGCATTTCCTCGCTTTGTTTGGTGAAGGTAGACGAAAGATTGTCTACGGCCGGATGTAACCTTTCACCCTTTCCGACATATCGACTGGCAAGAAGCATGTCGAGCTCCTCTGACTGAGTGAGATGACGCTCAAGGCCCGCGCCACGAAGAGCGACCTCCGACTGACGAAACTGTTCGATATGAGACGTGACCCTGGGCAAGATCCGCCGAACAAGCAGGGACGGAACGTCGATGGTCGCTGTGCGTTGCAGGAGCTGTTCGCATGCGGCATGCAAGGCTGTCGACACGGCGGTGGGGAACGAAGGGGAAGACGAGATGTCTTTGTACCAGGACAGAACAAAGTCGCGGACTATGAAGATCATGATCTCGTTCAGGTTGGAGGACACCACAGGCATGTCGGGGCATAACGACGGCAACGACTGGGGGGACTTGTGTGACCACTGTGAACGGGTGAGGACAACCTGCCACGCGGCGGGGGTGGAGAAGGCCAGGGGACGCGCGGCATGGGAGAGGGGGTTTCCAGGCGCAAGTACTTTGGAATCGAGCCTGTATGCGATGTAAAAGCACGCGAGGAGGGAGGATATGACGACGACAAAGACAAAGAACGGAGCGAGGAGGAAGAGTGCGAGCGGAGAGGAAAGGACGGGGAGGACGGCTGGGACGGACACGGCGAGGATACCGACGAGGAGAACGGTCCTCGTCGTGATCACCGGGCCATTCTCATAGGGAACGTCCGGAGAGCGTTGCATCACGTCGAGGTCATGTCCGAGACCTGGTGGGAAACGTGTCTCCGTTCCCGCTCACCGCATCGAGTATGTTTCAGGGACCATCGCCATCGACAGACCCGAACTAGCAGGCGAGCAACTTGTTCCCAGTGCGCATACATAAGCACCGTTGCCGGCGACGTGCTGTGTGCCCTCATTCCATAATGTCCTCCACTCCTCGCCCCCTTTCCACTGCAGAGGGATTCATATGTGGCGGTTTCGCGGCCTGCATTGCGGTGAGCCATCCTGAATCTGCTCCTCTGTGCTCCTTTTTTTCATACAAACAAACAGGTAACTTTCTCAAACCCACCAGAAGTCGCGAAAACGCGTCTACAACTGCAAGGCGAGCTAGCAAAGAGCGGTGGGCAAAAGGTCTACAAGAACGCTATTGATGTCTTCTCGAAGACGTGGAGAAACGAAGGCATCCGCGGTCTGCAACGCGGCCTCGGCGCGGCGGTGAGCTTGCAGTATACCTTCATGTTATCACCCTCACATTTTCCAGTATGCATACCAGGCGAGCACCTTCACCTGTTTTCCATCTCAGTCCCTGTGACCCATTTTCAGCTTCTCCTCAATGGTTCACGCTTAGGTACTTGTTGTCCATCGCGATTAACTGCAAAGCTGAATTCATCCAGGATTTTATGAGCCTTTCCGTCGGACAATAAACCGCGTCATTGGCAGGCCTGTGACCGATCAAATACCTCTGACATCTGTAGCAGCTGGCGCTGCCAGTGGGGCAGTCGGAGCGGTCATTGGAAATCCATTATTCCTCATCAAGGCTCGCATGCAAGTGAGTTCAATTAGTCTGGTTTTTTCACGCACAAATGACCGACCATTCATATAAAGGCATATTCTCCTGCATTACCAGTCGGCACCCAGCATTACTACAAGAGCTCAATTGACGCACTCTCGACAATATTTCGAGCCGAGGGATTCAGAGGTTTCGTCCGTGGCATGGATGCTGCTATTCTTCGAACAGCCATGGGCTCTTCTGTTCAACTGCCGACATACAACTGGACCAAGAACCAACTTGTCACACGCGGTATCCTACCCGCTAACAATATTTGGACATATCTGGCTAGTAGCTCCGTATCGGGTGTTTGTGTGGTATGTCATGAGACTGCTCAACGCTCGCATTGCTCTGAGACCCCAGACAGTGCATCGTAATGCAGCCAGCGGATACCGTGAGTGCGTTAGGCTTCCCACAGGGCCACCATTGACCTCTACCAGGCCCTCACTCGGGTGTATAACCAACCAACAATACGGTTACCCAATGGACGTTTGCAAGGTACATTATACAAGAATCCTATCGACTGTCTCTGGAAGACTTTCAAGGCCGAGGGGGTATTTGGGTGGTATAAAGGTAATAAATCCACCACATTGCCCCATTATAATTTACGTACTTTCGAAACAGGTTCGACAGCACATTTTCTGCGCATTGCACCGCACACGTAAGTGTTAGTTGGTATCAGACGTTCCTCGTTTTACTGATTCGATGCTATACAGAATCATTACCTTGACTGCCAACGACATCATTCTTAGTCTGTACAAAGAGTTGGTGATTAGGCGGGGGTTGCTATAGACATTGAGCCCGTTTAGATTCCGGACGTCTCGTCAATGATTTAGAGATTACCTTACCACGTACTCGATCAGATCTAATGGCACAGGTGTCTCCAGACAGGTATTCCACGAGGTTCTCCGTTCAATCCGGGTCGACCCCATTTCTTTTTGTTCGACCCCACTTGATCCTACACTTCGTCTAGAAGTACACTTAAGTTACGGAATGTGAACTTAGACCGTTCTCAATGTATGCACGTCCAAGAACAAAGCTAGTTGATCAACGCAGTATCAGAGCTCAATACAAGTACACAAGACATTATTTGATCAGCGTCCATCTAGAATTCTTTCTTGTACTCAAGTATACTTCTCCAAAGCGATCCATCCAAGCCGAGGCCTGTGAGGGAACCAAGTTTGTTACCTGGAGAACCGAGCGAGCGCCGATGTGTCAGACCAGAGTCAAGGGTAAGAGCGAATGACTCACAAGATATTGTTGACCGGGGGTAAAGGGACTTTGAGTGCAACCCTCGGATAACGATACTCCGGGAACGTCCCATACAGTGACTTGCGCCGTTCGCTTCGGTGGATACTTATATGTTCTGGCATCATTGACGACAATTACACAGAAAGCCTTCACATTGCGTGGGGGACAGATTGACTGACATGGCATGGCATCAGCATCGGACACAACTCTGACAATCGAGATGTCATACCTCGAGTTCTTGCTCAATCTCCCTCGAAACCACATCCCGTTCTTGCACAGCTCTGTCTCGGATATGCCTGGCCAGCCAAGCAGCGTCTTCGTGGCCAATGGATGATATAACGCTCTTGGTTGCCTCAATGTCTTCTTGCAAGGTATCGTATATGTCATAAATCTTGTCGGGTGGACCATCTGTTTGACCATCAATATCAACCATCCGCGTGACAACATATCGTCTCACCGTCATGCCTGGGTAATTTCGAGCCTGCACGTTGCTCAAGGCACTCTGCATAGTCAAGTAGTCTACACCTGCGTTTCTCATAATCGGACCATAACCTTGAGGCATGCGACTCTTGCTTCGTCTGTAGGTATAAGCAATGAGCAGACAAGTCAATGGTGACCCTACTTGCCACACCTTCCATTGGGTGCTTAGCTTTAACTCCTCTTTTGCGTCATGCGGTCCTACCCTTTCTTTCCTACCTTCGGCGTCCTGAACGAATTCTATGTACGCAACAGGGTATGCCTACCCAAATGTCAGGTACAGTCCTGGAACCAGACAAGGTCGCACCTTTATTACTGTGAACAACATAACAGCGACATAACCACCATCTGCCGTCAAGCTGTTTAGTGTCGCAACGAACGGCCCTCTCTGGAAACCAAGTTTCGCATGCCACGGCGCCATATGAGTGGAATTCCCGGACAACAGGAGGACAGAGGAGTTGTAGGCTTCCATGATTTCGGAACCTTCCTTTCGCTCCGCCGAGAGCTACGGGTGACTGTATGGAGCGAGCAGATCATTCGAGGATGGTTAAACTAACCTTTGCACCAGCCACAGCAATTTTCCGACCGATTGTGATTTTCCCCTTTCTTACGGCTCGCGCTAGTGGGGCATCGATCCGCGCGCGCAACCTATACCAGCCATCGGTCACCTCGAGCTCCGGATGAGTTCGGATGGGAGCGTGTTCTTCAAAACGACCGGTAGGCCAGATGATATCAGAGATGCAGAATATCATCGGCGATTCTGCCGATGCATCCCTAGTTGTTATTGACCGTAAAGGTGGACGGGAAGAGCTATTCAAATCCCGTTCATATCTGGCGGTATATTTGAACTGCGAAGTCGAGTCTTTCAGATCTGTCTGCTGACCTGTACATGAACTGACGAATAACTTCTGGCCAACACCAACGTTTCCTCAAAGGATCGCTTTCGGCCATGGGATCGAGAGCGACCATACCAGCCAGTTTCCAAAGGATCAATGGCCAGTGATTGTCGACCCATGCTTGTTCAGCAAGCTTGCAGCCCTTTGTGTGTAATTCTTCCAGTACGGCTAAGCGGCCTAGGGAAAGTGACGAGGACGAATCGGGCAGATTCGGAGGAGAACGAGAACGGGTGGTGAAAGCGTAGAAAGGGGCCGTCCGTGGGTTCACTTGACTAAGTTCCTTGAAATTTCTGGGACGGGTATCAGGATGGACCGGAAAACCAAGGAGACAACGGAACAGACATTCCTATATCTTCGAGTTGTTTGGCATTGTAGGCTTGCGGCTGCAAGCCAGAAGCGACTAGTGTTCGTCTACCAGGAGGGGGAACTGGTATACAGTGTTGAGTTCCGAGGAGGGGATTAGAGATCCACGACCCGTGCTCACTGAGATCAAAAGTCCTCCCACCACTGGTCCGCTGGCTTGGTTGAGGCGTCAAGACTGAAGGTGGATATACACGGTTCGCAATCATCCTCAGATTGGAGGGAACTGGTGTAGGCTTTATATTTTCAGGTACGGATGCTCTCGGAGTGGCAGCTTTCGCGACAGTTTTGAACGGGGTTACAAATTTTATTCTCGCCACGGCATTCCTAGGGGTAAAACCCAGTGGTTTATGGATGGAAGCAAGGTTTGCGACTGAAGAGGGGCGTAAAGGTGATACTGCCGGAGTGGATTGAGTCGGGACGATGGAGCTATGCAGAGGGGAATTGACATTCGGAGCTGAAAGTGGTGGTTGCGAGGGCTTTGCACTGATCAAGGGCGATTTAAAGGGTCTCGTTTGCCGTTTACCACCTAGGCTCTGTAAGGAGCTGTGTGACTTGGAAGGTGTCAGTTCCGCATCGGCAGATCTGAACAGGGAAGCAGGGGTGGGTGTCTCTGGTGCCTGTACAGTGTATGCGCTTCTTGCAGAAGAGAATGTAGGCCGTGTAGGAGACAGGGGGTGAGAGTCGGGTTCGTCGTGCGATGAGGGTTGGTCGGAGAGGGCCTCTTCCTGCCATTTCTTCATTTTCGCCTCAGCCTCGCGCAAGGCAGCGGCTGATGGGACGAAGAGTGACTCCGCACCGTCACCCTTGGCAGACGGTCTCTGGAAGCCGGGAATCGCGGTGGTAGCTGTATTGAATCCGACGAACAAATGGGACGAGTCCGAGCTGAACCACGCGGTATGGTCGACCTCCGGGGGCGCTCCGTCGGGTGGTTCCGCCCCGTCTGAGGGCTCGAATGCAGAGGCCTTCACGAACGGTGCGTGTATGCGCACTGTCTGTGGGCGAAAGGGGGCGCCGACGGGCAAGCGACTGGTGCCCGCGACGGGCTGGGAGAGTTGAGCATCTAGGGAGTCAAAAGCGTCAATGTCGTCCTGGCTGAGCTCAGCGACCTGGTCGTCGAAGGTGGGGGAGGAGAGACGGATGCGCTTGGGGGATGGGGCGGACATGGGGGAGGACAAGGACGACGCGCGCCTGTCACATGACCACGGATGCGGAGGGATGTCGAGGTCGGGGAGTGGTCTAAACGTCGTCTTGTTACGTCTCCAAGCCATTCGCCGACTCGCTGGTTTTTGTGTTCCCTGCATTCCCCGTCGACCGCACAGGTCCCCCCCCACCGCACCCCCTTCCACCGCTGACCCCATGAATGGCGCTTCTGCTCCTCCCCGCACCGCAAAGCCTCCTCCACCCGGTCCCGCTCCCCCCGCCCCACTCGCCTCTCCGCCTGTGGCCCCCGCCCCTCCCCCGCCGTCCCCCGCCGTCCCCCGCCCCCCACTCCACCCCTCCGCCGTGAACGGCACCCAGAAGGCAAAGAAAAAGAACGATGCCCCCGTCGACCCCGCCGCCATGTACGAAAGCCTCAAGAATCGCATCGCCGCCCTCGAGGAAGAGGAGGTTCTCGAGGAGGAGGAGGAACGACGGTTCGGTCTGCACAATCCCCCCCTTCACCGCCCTTCTTCTCATCTTCCCTCAGCCGAGGAAGCCGTCAAGTCGGTCAAAGGTATGGGTGAGAACGCCATCCACGCCAAATACATCGAATTAGTATGTCGTTCGCGATGAACGCACGCTGCCTTCACCCATACCCTCGCCGATAGTTTGCGGAATTCAAGCGGCTCGAACGGGATCACGCAAAGGAGAAGCAAAAGCTTGTCAAAGACAAGGATGCCGGTTCGTCCTACCTAGATCTTGTGCATCTCATCCCTCTCACACCGGCATTCAAGCCAAAGGTCAGCTAACAAAGGCGAATCAGACGAAAGCAAAAATGGAGAACCTGGCACGAGAACTGCAAAAGGTGATCCCTTACTGCCCCCTTCCGGGGAATCGCTGACAATGCGCGCAGGATAACAAACGACTTCGGGTCCGCATCAATTCTTGCAACCGTTGTCAGATATCTAACAATCATCTAGGAAGACAGCAAACGCCTTGCACAGTGTGTAGAAGAAGCCCAGGAAGAGGTACAAGCACCCTCTCGACCTTGCCTACTTATTTGATGTCCTGTAGATCGTGCAAATGAAAAACGACATGGCCAAACGAATGGACAAGGCAAAAATGCAAGACATGAAATACCGCGAAATGCCCGACATCGTGGTCAAGGTCGTTTGTCGTTACCGCGCGGAGCTTTTCTTCAAAATCTCGCGCAAGACCAAGCTTTCCAGACTATTCAACGCCTGGACAGATAGAATGGAAGGGACGGCCACGAAAAAGGGTGATGGGAAGGCAGTCGCAGGCGCTGGAGCCCATTTGAACGGATCTACAAAGTCAGAAGTCGCAAGTACACATTCCTGGAATTCCACCAGTACATCATCCGTGCAGTTTATATTCTCCCATAATGGGCGGACGCTCGATGCAGACAATACGCCAGAGGAACAGGGAATGGAGGATGGTGACGAGATTCTTGCTGTAGAACTTATGGATCTCACCGAGAGTGCTAGTCTGGACGCTTGGGTAAGTTGGCGTAAAAGGTACGGTGCATGATTTTCACGCCGGTTTTCAGGAAGAACTGCCTGAACACCGACGCCAGAAACTAAAGAAGAACTGGACAGATGATCCTGCCGAGTAAGCTGTGAACTGACCCTCCTTTGTCATTTTTTAAACATTCGCCTAGAGCCAAACGCACCCTCGAGGATATCTTTGATACCGTGTACGTCTTGTACATTACTATCACGGCTGCCTTACAAAGTTGGACAGCGTGCGGGAGCGTCTGAAAGAAGTCCTTCGCCAATACGAGCTTCGTGAACGACATTTCGAGTGTGTAATTCGATCGAAAGAACTCGAAGTACTACTTTCGCGCGCGCGAGCTGCGGAGCAAAAGCAACTTGCGGACGGTGAGAAGAGCCGAGCTGACAGGGCTGACGAGGAGGTTGGCTACCACGTTTGTTTGTTTTGTTCCCATAATCTAACAGACCCAGGCTCGACGTCTTCGAAAGGAGCTCGAGGACGCACAGAATAACCAAACGATGCTTATTGACAAGCTCATCGCGTGCTGTAAGGAGGTGAGCACGGCTTCGTCCTCCAACCTGACATCTGTGTTAACGGGCGAGTAGCCGAATGCGGAACGCACACAGCGCTTATTTTCGTCTCTCCGGGAAGAGCTCGAGAAGCGAGGTAAGGTATCAGACAGCAATGGTGTAAGCAGCTGAATGTACGCGAGCGGGTTCATGGAATACACGTCAGGCAAACGGTCTACACCAGTTCGAGCGTACAACAATGCGCGGATAAGATCAGAGGTGTGATTATACCAATCAGAGAACATCATCCAGATTATGAGACGTAATAAAGACCCACGATAACACAGGGAAGATATTCATACAGACAAGTACAAGGTCAAGGTGAACTACATGTTACAACAAAGCGTCCAATTCCTCGAGATTCTCAACGTAACCAGACTTGGTGAAGGTCTTGCCTCTAATAGACTCCAGTCCTTCTCCTGCGTAGGTGACAAGCGGTGAGAGCTCAATCTCGACACCTTCCTTCAAATGAGCACCGGCACCTTCCAAGAATCGTCGATGCTGATCTAAAAGGTCGCGTCGACTGGTCTCTGGGTCGTCTGACCCAGTGCCAGGCGCATTCTTCAGGGGGCTAAACTCCTCCTTCCGAGCAACCTCGAGGACGGCAAAATTTTTGGTGAATGGGAACACGTCGAATACAAACAACTCGAGCTTCATGCCATTCGGCTTACTAGGCTTGACGGCTTCCCCAGTTTGCAAGTCAATAGTCGGGATCTTCTTGCGCGCAATATGATAGGCGAGCTCGTGCTCGAAAGACTCGACAGATTTAAGGAAGGCGGTGGTGTAAAAGTGATTGGCGATGTTTCCAGCATAGAACAGGAGTTCACCAGTCTTTGCATTACGGGCTTCAGCTTGCTCCTTGGTGATTTCCGAGTACTCTACGACGCTAAACTTGTCTCCCCTGCGGGCAACGACGCCGACCGACTCTGTCGGAGATGTTTTTGGCACCACCTTAGCGGCACAATCGGCCTGTCTGGCTATGCAATAACCAAGAAAGACAGGATCGGCAACTTTGACGAGACAGTTGTCGACGCAGTAAGCATGAACATACTGAATGCCGCGTGCAGCTAGATCAGAAAGGACCGTGCGTGACTTGTCGGATGGGGATAAGGGTGCGCGAGTGGCCGCGTAGAGGCCACCATTGCCATCGGGAGCAACAGCAACGCGAGAGGGGGTTTCGAGTATGATTTTACCCTCCATGGTGAGGCAGGGTAGCGTACCTAGAGCGCAGACGAAATCAGCAAGATGGTCAGACATGTGCATCAGGGGCTGTTACCTTGCTCGAAAATAACGACGTTCTTCGTATTGAGGCCAAAGTAGTTATTGCTTGCAAAGAAGGATTCCGTGTCGCGGCGAGTTGGACCGCTGGTCATCACATACCAGGGGACCACGACGGAGCCATTGGGCTTTCCAAATTTGGCCTCTGCGACGGTCTGGAGACGAGCGATGCGCTCAGCTTGGTACTGGAAGAGGGATTTGTGAGAGGGGAGGCCGATGTCGTAACAGCCTTTAGGAGCAGAGCTGCCGAGCCTCGTGCCCTGACCGCCGGCCATCAAAAGGACGCCGACTTGGCCATTTGCAACGGCCTCAAGACCGATTCGCCTCCATTCGTCCTCCTTGGCAGGATTAGCGGACACGGACTCGCTCGCCCCAGAGGGAAGGGGTTCGATGGAGTCGGCGACCTGACGAGGATCGGCAGCATTGCTTTCAGAGGAAGTGGCCTTTTCGTAAACCCTGTTTACGCGCTCGACGTTGATGCCTTCGAGCTGACGAGTTAGAGTACTACGCTCTGCGTCTGTAAGCCTTGACCAGAAGGTGAAGAGATGGCCCTGGCCGGTAGCCTGATATCTAGTGCGGATATCTTCAGTTGCCATTGCGCTGAGATCGATATACGGATAAGGTGATAAAATAGAGGTGAACACGAGCGGGCGGGGGCAAGTATTTAAACCTGTTGCATTACCGTTCGGTAGCACCCGAATGGAACCTTGCTGCCGACAGATATGTGTAATATCACAACACGCTCGACGCACTCCATCGCTACCGGAAGACCTAGGCCCGCCATCGGGTGTCCACTGAAAACGCGGGGGGTGAGACTACGAACGAACGTGGTTATGCGTGCAGTCACTTGCCCCTTTGCCGCCGATACCAGCACATTCTTGGGATTCCCCATCAATTCCCCATCATCGCGTTCAACCTCCGCTCATCAACGCAACGTCAGCTGCAGAACCCACCTAACAGCGCGATATGTAAAAGCAGTCGGCCTATCGAACCCGTCAAACGCACATCCTTGTGTAGGTACGTATGTACCCTTCTGTCACGATGACGTGACAAGAACAGTTGCCAGTCACTCAGTGGCCTCGAGAACGGCGACTAGATCAAGCTGTGACCTCTGGGATGGTTGTCGCAACTTGGTATACAATCAAGTCCAGTTGTTACACCCATCGTGGCACGACGAAGGGGTACATGGCGTCGTGGAATAGAGTGATTGTGTCTTGGACACCGTGTATGCTACTCTTTGAAGCTGACCCCGTCCTGGACCAGGTGGTCAAATCCTATTCATGATCATCTATTATTACCCCTCGGTCATTCGCTCGTGTTGATTTACCGAGGAACCCCACGACTGGCATATGCATTTGGGATTACCCTATCATCAATTGCATCGGGTGAAATCGTCAAGAGGACCTTCCCGCGGACGCCTTGGCAATTACCTCGTAAGCAGCCATCGCCATGCCCCCTTGCTGCTAATGGGACTTGGTACGGTATTTTCGTTCCCTTCCGCCGAGCCAGGAGTGCACGCCTACACGACGCTTCTAGTGTCTGCATAACAAAATCGGTTGTGTCACGTATGAAGCATCTCAATTCTATCCAGCTGACAGTTCTTTTCCAAGCGAGACAATCATTGGTCTCGGATACGGCACAAGTGCCGTACCTACACATTCCATGCTCGGCCCCCAGATCATTGCGCTCGGACACATGACCTCGGAAACGCAGCGCCGGAAATAGTTATCGTCTGATCCCGGTGCGGGCTCCACTTCGTCGTGTCTATAAATGCTGGTGCATCACCTTCCTTCGTTGCGTTCCCCGTCTTCATTCTTTCCGCCTTTCTGCCTCATCCATTCCATGCAGAGACTACTTACCTCGGTGCTCGTAGGATTTTCCTTCGCACAGTGCGCGTTCTCCATTACGCCTGGCTTTCCTTATGGATCCCAGAAAGTCCGCGGTGTGAACCTCGGTGGGTGGCTCGTCCTCGAGGTGTGTACGCGTTGTTATTACGACTGTCCCCTTCCATGATGTACTTGCCGCATAGCCATGGATTACTCCGAGCATCTTTGACAACACTGGAAATTCTGCCATCGTTGACGAATGGACGTTCGGTCAGTATCAGGATTACAACACGGCGTTGAGTGTTCTGCAGAACCACTGGAATACTTGGATCACGGAAAGCGACTTTGCTGCCATCGCTGCCGCAGGGTATGGGATTACCTCTGGAGATCTTGTACTACTATTGGAGCTAATCAATTTCTTCATAGGTTGAACCATGTACGCATTCCGATTGGCTACTGGGCATTCGAAGTCGGTCCTGGCGAACCGTATATCCAAGGACAGTTGCCCTACCTACAGAATGCTGTACAATGGGCCGGAAACTATGGGTTAAAGGTTATTGTTGATCTTCACGGCGCCCCCGGGAGCCAGAACGGGTTTGTGCTTCATGTGCTTCGTGTTGGGTGATTTCTGATTATTTCCGGTTAGGTACGATAACTCTGGACAAAGACTGCCATTTCCTACTTGGCATTCGAACCAAACTAATATAGATCGGACCGACAAAATCATTCAAACGATTGCTTCCATGTTTGCTGGTCAGCCGGACGTTGTGCCTATTATCGCACCCCTGAATGAGTGAGTTCTCCACGTGTGGGACTACAAGGAGTTACCCATGTGTGTGATACCAGGCCCGCCGGATATGATGGCGATGCTGTTCTCACAGCCGTCAGGCAGTATTGGTACGATTCCTGGGGGAATATCAGGTGATCTTATATCTTGATCTGCGCGCTACTGTGAGCATTTATCCGATTTCACAGATATCCATATGGCACGAGCCAGACGAGCAACACCGTTGAACTCATTCACGACGCGTTCCAACCACTGAGCTATTGGGCTGGCTTTGAGGCCCCACCCAACTTCGACGGTGTAGCTATGGATACTCACATTTACCAAATGTTCTCCGATGCCGTGAGTATATCGAAGCTGTAGCACTTCTACTTCGCGTTGCTCAACGAAGGGCTATTATTAGGGTAATCAGATGTCTTGGCAACAACACATTAGTACCGCTTGTCAGTCACAGTCCTCTCTTGCGGGTTTCGATCTTTGGCTTCTTGTGGGTGAATGGACACCTGCCATGAACGACTGTGCCAAGTACTTGAACGGTCGTGGCGTCGGTTCACGCTACGATGGCTCGTACCCTGGCTCTACGGCGGTCGGAAGTTGTGTCGGTCTGACTGGCAGCGGGTCCACCTTCAGCTCGAGTTACCAGACGTTCCTCCGGCAAGCCTGGGAGGCACAGGTTATTGCATTCGAGCGGGCGACCGATGGCTGGCTGCAGTGGACGTGGAAGGCGGAGGACGCTGACGAGTGGTCATACCAAGCTGGACTTCAGTACGGATGGATACCCCAAAACCCCACCAACTACTTGTACCCGACCATCTGCGGGTAACTTTGCATTGCAACTTTTTACACCTTCGTATATACCCTAGGTGCACTTTTGGAGAATAATGGATTTCAAGCAATGAGCATAATTTAGTGACACTTCTAAGTCCCTAAGTAATGCAACGGATTCAAAACCACGGTGTACTTAAGCTCCTGTGACCCCATACTTGCGAAGTGTCGCTTGCCAATCGCCAAGCTGCCCTCTTCCCATGGTTATTATAGTCGCATTGTTGCCAGAATGCAGGCCAAAAAGGCGATTCGCGACTCGTCTGACGCTCTCGGGAGTGACTTGGTCAATTGCCGCTGTCATGTCTGTCACGGGTATTTTGCGTCCATGCACGAGGATCTGAAACAACTTGATTAATCTATTAGAAACGCGGCGGAGCTTTTCTATCCCACCTGACGACCGAGATCCTCAACCTCCACTGCCCTACTCTCCAGTGCCATCATCAAACTGGATTGGAGTTGATTCTTCGCGCGCTGGAGCTCTATCTCCGGCACACTTTGGTAAATCAACAGACTGATCTGGTGTACGAGATGCGGGAGGATTTGGGCGGGTGTATTACCCCGCTGCTTTGGAATGTCAGGCACGAAGGACGCCCACAGTCCAAAGAGTGACGAGTCGGTATAAATGTGGTGGAAGGATGCGCAATGATCTATCTGAGGGAAATGGTTGAGGATGTGCGTATATAACCGGGAATACATTCCCTTTCCAGGACCACCTGGGAAGGATGAGAAACAAATCGCGCCAGGAATATAAGCCTTACCTGCTGAGAAACTGCCCCCACCCCCAAGAAGCACTTGCATTGTCGCGAGTGTATAGATATCCTCGTCATGGATACCAACACCCTCAAATGCAAGGTAGAGGTGATCGAAATCCGTCGTATTGCTTGGGATATGCTTAATACCGCCGACATAATGTGATTGCGGATTCAATGGAGGAGGCGCGTCTCTTGAAGCAGAGGTTGGGTACAGGTATGACGATGCTGCGCGGGTTAGTGACTTGTATATTGATGGTGACGAAGACGGTAAGAGATGTGGGGGTACGGACTGGACGGTGGATGACCGTGGAGAGGGTGGCGAAGGAGATGCCAAGGGCTTGAGCGTTGAGAAATGCTTGTCAACAAGTTCAACCAATTGCTCATGCTGCATACCAGCACCCGCGACGACCATACGCTCTGGACGATACCAGTCCAATATAGAGTGACGGAGGAGGTCGCCGGTGATGAGACTGATACGGTCATCAGGGCAGACCAACGGATTTCCAAGGCCTTTTCCGCCGTACGCTACTCCGTGGAGTACCTCTGGTAATATCATTTCTGGCTTGTTGTTGATTTCCCTAATTTCATATAGAGCAGCATCTTTCTGGCTCTCCAGTTCCTCTGACAGAAAAGTAGGATTTAAGACCGTATCGGATATCAGGGAGAGCGCCAGATTGGTTGCCTCGTCAAAGTGAGAAGACTGGTACATGATGGATTCCCGAGAGGATGAACACATGATTTGACCTCCAAGTTGGTCCATCGCCGCAGCCATCTCAGCTTGAGAGCGAGTGTGTGTTGACTACAAGTTGCACAGTTAGGTATAGACAGCATTGTAGTAACCCAAGGGGTCACCTTGAAGGCCATTCTGTCTAAGAAATGGCTGGTCCCCGATGTCGATGGAAGCTCATAGCGTGAACCTGCGTCGATGTAAAGCCCCACGGATGAAAAATGACCGGGTGTAGACTCTGTAGCGACCCGAATCTTGTTTGGCAGTGTGGTAATCTGCAGCGGCGGCAACGATGCCTGGGATAGCTGTCGCTGGTGCAGGCGCACCTTTCCATGGCGAATGATTGAACCTGCCGCTCTTCTCATGGTAAGTTGTAAACTTTGACAAGTCGGCGCGTGACACAGGTGACGCAAGTTGCCGATGCTTTCTTTATGTAATGAACATACAACCTCCAGTATCATCATCTTCCGAATCATGCAGTTGGAAAAATAGAAGTACATACAATCATGAGTTTTGCTACAAAACTATTATAGAGGAGTTGAGTAGCACATACTACCACAGATGTTATTTCACACAAGAATACTTAAGAAAAAGAAGACCCCACCGTGGTTCGAACACGGGACCGCACGATCTGCAATCGTATGCTCTACCACTGAGCTATAGAGTCCTTGTCTTTATAGTAGCAAAGGTAAATATTTGACTCTTTGCATGGTTTTGGTACATTACGTAAGACCAGTGTTGGCAATATACTAATCGCTTGGGCTAACGAATGTCCTCACCCACTATCCACTTGGCAAACTCCAGAACCTCTACTCCACCCTCTTCGCCCTCCTTTGCCATGCCGCGTTCGCGACCCCATTCGCGCAATGCAGCGCCGACAGTGACTTTTCCTCCGGCCGCCATGAATGGTTGGTTGTACAACGAAGTTTCGTCTGTCGTAGACTGGACGGACAATGTCTCAAAACCGGTGATCTGACGAGCGATGGCACGCTCAAGTCGTTCAACATCCTGCACAAAGGTGTTTGATACAAGATGGTTCGCGAGATTGGGAGCTTTGAACGCAAGTATAGCAAGTGACCCAATACGACCGTGAAAACTAGAAGATCCATGCAAGTATGAAACTAGCCGTAACCCGAGGGTTCCAGAGTGACCCCGGGGAGGAGTGTGGACCACAGCAATTGCCCGTTTCAATGATACCTTTTCACCGACTTTTGCTATTAGGTCCTGAATGGAACTGGACACCGTCGAAGATGGACGGAGATTCGAGTTGTTTTGCGAGAGGAGAGGGGCATTATTGAGGGTGTCCAATGAGCAGGGTTGAATGAAATCCGATGAATGAAGATGCTCTGTAAGGAAGGCAGCGGTATGTGCAATATCGGCAGCAAGTTGGGTGAACAATTCATTTCTTGCAACAAAATCGGTTTCGCAGTTCAACTCGATCATGGCTGCCCGAAGTCCACCGCCGTTGAGCATTGAGGACGACCCGCTGGAAGAGAGTACAGAAACGCTAACGAGTCCCTCTCGTGCTTCGCGTCCTGCGACCTTGGCAGCCTTTTGAGCGCCCGAAGTAGTTAAATCCCGCTCCAACCACTCCAACGCCATCTCCAGATTGTTCCCGCTTGTACTAAGCGCTTCCCGAGCCTTGAAGATTGGGACGTCTGTTAACTTCCGGAGCTGAGCAACCAGCTGTAGCGAGGGCTTGGAGGTAGTTGAATACATAAAGAATTTCGGGTTGTGACGCGCCAGCAGCGTTCGCTTGGCTTCTCGCCGAGTAATGAGTAACATCGATACCGTGGTCGCAATATGAAACCCTGGACAAGGGGAGAGTTTGAAAAGTCTTCAGGATGACACCACTCACGTGACTTATAAAAATCTTCATGCATACTACTATTCAGTCCTTCTAAGGTTATTCACGTCTTAGATGGATTTTGACTTCAAGGTCCCGTCCACTGTTCCTCAAGACCTACTCCTTATTCAAGACCTGATAGGAACTCTTCCTCCAGTTGCTGTCGCAGAGAGGCGTGTTCCAGATTCGCCGGATTCCAGTGATGGTTCCATTGCCAGTACAGACAGCGAAGTTGAGAGTGAAGATGAGGTAGAGGCAGGTCTTGCTCCTCATGATGACGACAGCGGATTGTCGGCGTGAGCATTTCAATGAACATCTTATCAAGAAGCGTATTAACTCTAGTCGTCAGAGCCTCATCTGATTCGGCATCGCTTTCTGACTCGGAGTTAGATGCCAGTTCTTCATCTCATTCAGAAGAGGGACACGAACACGCGGCGTCTCAGTCGCAAAGATCTCCAGATGACATTGAGAACGAAGAGTCGGGCATGACAGCAACTACTACCTACCTCCAGACCAAGAATGAAACTGTCGACGCAAACATCGTGGTTCCCACTATCTCCGAAGTTGAACCGTCCGACACCCTGGAGAAAGTCGGAGAAATTATGAATATTGTCGGAAATATTGTGATTGTAAGAGGTCTTCCAGTGGATCATGTAAATTCCTTGTCCAAGCAAGCTCTTGATGCCGACTCCTTGCTTGTATTTGAAGACCGGAAAGTTCTTGGGTATGTGAGTAAAATTCGCTTTTTGTACCAGTCCGCCAACTCTTACATGTGGTGTCAGATATACGAGACGTTCGGTCCAACATCCCAGCCGCTCTATCAGGTTAAATTTAACCAACATTATCCGCTGGACACCGACAAAGTTAGGGTGTCCCGCGAGGTATTTCATGTCCCACAACGAAGTCACTTTGTATTTGTAGAACAGCTTAAAAACTTACGCGGAAGCGACGCCAGTAATATCCATGACGAAGAACCCGCAGAAGATGAGATTGAGTTTTCTGACGATGAGAAAGAGGCTGCATTCAGGGCTCAGCGCAAGAAGAGGTGAGCATACCAACGGTATTCCGGATATCTCAATAACACACTATTGCAGGCGCGGATACTCTGTATCATCTTCTAGACAATCTACCCCCGCACCGCCTCGAATCCACACCGACAATATGTTCCAGGACTCACATTGTAGTGCTAACCCATACGATGCTCATGGCCCATACGATGATGACTACCATGTCACAGGACCTTCGCGACCACCACCCGTACCATATGACGACCCATACGCTGACGTTCCCACTTCTGATGTTCGCGTACACATCACGGAAATGAGTAGTAAATTTGGGGGGGAGTGTGAGAGAGGGGGTGATGTTCTCAAGATATCCCGCGGGCGTATTTCTGGTCGGGGTGCACGTGGAAGGGGAGTTCGGAACCATCAATTGCGGGGTACCTCAAGGCGAGGGTATCATCACAAGCCTGTCGCATCCCAACGAACGTTCGACTCAGACCCAAGGCAGTCGTTCCCAGCGGTTTCACGGATGGCCGAATGTGCGACAGGGTATGGGCAAATTGGGGATGTAACTACTTCTCAACCCCTTGTTCAACCGACTTCGAATGCTTGGCTTCCCCCTGAAACCAACCAAGATTACGGACAACCATTCATCCAGCCACACATCAATCCCAGATTCGCATCCGTGTTTGGACTTAACTTGCCAACAGGGTCCATGATTCCATGGACTTCTCAAAATATTACCACTCACGATCACGCGTTTCCGCCAGCTTGGGTTGACACGTGGACCATGCACGGTGGTGCTGAAGATGAAGGGGATACGTATAGACTAATGTAGTCCAGCATCCGCAGAGCAACAAATTGGATTTATTGGCAAGCACCTCGCTCGCAAACCCATCCAGGTTGACTGACACTTTGGAACACGCATTAAGGAATCGCTTGCACCAGGTTTTTCCTCCAACGTTGATAGACGTTTACCGACGTTAAGGCTATTCCCAGATTCCGCCGCACTAGCCCATCTAGGACATATTGTTTAGCATACGGGCGGCCTTTGAGACGCATGGTCAGTTGTGAACCATATGCAAAAGCGATTGCACAGTCATCTGCATCATCCCTCATGTGACGCTACGAGAAGGTGCGCTTCAACCAACTCTGAGAATGTGCAAAGTCAGTGCCTGTGTCCATTGTTATAAATATCTGGATCTCGTAGACACTCCATACCGTGCCCTACATGATGTTGACCTTCATCCTGTTAGTTCAACTCGTTGGATTGTCGCGAGCGACGATCATCCCCCGGCTCTTGAGCGATATCAGTTCTGGCTGTCCTACTTCCGGCCCAATCTCTTGTCAAACTACAAGTGCACCATCTAACACATGCTGTACCGAATATCCGAGTGTACGTTGTTTTCCATGTCTTGAACACTCCGTTGTCAAGTCGATCCACGATATTGCAGGGCCTATTGTTGCAAACTCAGGTATACTCTTACCAGGTTTACCCTGTTGTAATTGACTATAATCCCACAAGTTCTGGGACACCAATGTCGCTGGCAGCCCTCCCACCAGCTGGACCATCCATGGTGAGTGATATTGTCCTGCCCGTACTACCATCGAACCTTACGTGACTATTAGGCTTGTGGAACGACAAGTGCGTTCGTTAACAAGGATGCATGCTTCTTGCACTTACCGATCATCTTACCAACAGTTGCGATGGCACATACGAGGAAAATTGTGATCCGTCACGTAACTACGATATTGCCTCGGTATGCAACACCTCCGACATACTTTCAGGAATGTTCAGGTGACGAAAAACTCGTCCAGCTTCTGCAAGAACAGGGTGCTACTTCTACACTGGACTACATACAACAATACTGGTTGAATGATGCTGGTACCAGTGAGGAACTTTGGAATGTACGTTGTTTTCCAATCATGTAGTTAATGTCGCTGATGGCAGTCTAGCACGAATGGGTAACGCATGGCACGTGTTTTAGGTAAAGACTATTATCTCGTTTCTATCTCGTTTCTGAAACCGGGTTCCTGACAGTACGCTTGAACCTTCCTGCCTTCCAACTGGCAGTCCCCAAGGAGCCGAAGTAAGTTGCTAATACCTGGCTCGGGGGATTACGCACTCCGTTAACTCCGTTTGGCGAAGGCTGTGGCATACGTCCAAACAATTGTCAACCTGTTCCAGACTCTCCCCACGTACACTTGGCTTGCAAACGCTGGTATTACGCCTTCCACATCCCAAACCTACACGTTGTCGGCTATTCTTTCGGCGCTTCAGACAGGTTCTGGAGGCGTGAGTACATTTTTGTAATGTGACGCTTGTCTCTGAAATCGTCTTGGCCCAGTATACTCCTGTTGTCAGCTGCTCATCTGGTAGCTTGAGCCAAATTTATTGGTACTTCAACCTGGAAGGATCAGTCATCGATGGTACATTTATTCCGATAAGTAGGACATTCATATTACATTTCAGATCACGGTCCTGACAATCACTTAGCTGCTCCTTCATTCGAAAGCAGCTCTTGCCCGAGCAGTGGTATTCAGTACCTCCCCAAATCAGGCTGAGTACTGTAATTAGTTTCGTGTATTTCAAGTGAAGAAACGAGTGTTTTGTGTACATGCTCGTAAAGACTCAACTTACAACCGAGTATGAAACCGACCTCAACCGCTCAACCGACATGTCCCCTCCGGTCAACCACCCGTCCCTTCATCTAGACGTTTTGCGACAGACATTTTTCATTAAGAAGTATGCTTCAGCGGATGAAATACCATCCGATGCTCTTCGTGAGCTGAGTGCGTCCGAGGCAACATCAGCGATCATCTCGATCACTCGAACGACGGAAGAGATTTCCATCGTTTGTGAGGCGGCAAGGGATGCTGGTGAATGGAGATGTATCAAGATAGCGGGTCCAATGGAATTTGGTTCTTGCGATCGCCTGGCCGCGTTTCCCTGTGTGCTAACTGGGTAACTATTACTAGGACTGACGGGCGTTATTTGCACCTTCACAACACCTCTGAAGAGTGCAGGGATCCCGGTTTTTGTAATTTCTACCTGGTGAGTAGCTCTCTCGTGTCGCAACTACTACATCCCCGCCACATACTGGGAGTCTAGGAATACCGACTATGTTTTGGTGCCAAAGGGAAGAATAATGGAGGCGGTCCACGTGTTGAGTGCTGACGGTTGGGTGTTCGTGGAGGGTTCCTCTATTCGCCCTTGATACCACACTTCGGAGAGCAACGAGCCTGGCCAGCAAGGCTCTTTTCCTAGTAGGAGTCATAGCTAGTAGTTATCATGTAGTTGAGTAGCCATTATCCACCGCGACGGGTCCGAGCCGTGAACACAATCCAAAACTTGCATTAGGCGCGACTTCCCTCACGACGACAAACTGACCGCGTTTTTGGTGCCAGTCGTCATCTTTGAGCTCTACTTCGACGGACCGTCGACGTTCCACACCGGCCAAAATTTGGGTTCGTCATCAACGCCAGAGAAACGTGGCCAGTTGGAAGCGCCGGAGACGTCTATGGCGGACGCATCCCATTTAACATCTCTATATCCTCGTCAGAAACGCGTACTACCTACACGCTCTCGTCGCGGTGGCCCTGGGATAGGAAGCTGTGATGTGGACCTTATGATCTTGGATGCACAAAAACGTCGCTGTCCGTACCCTCGGCTCGTCGTGGTTTCACGCTCATCCCTTTTCATTGCAGTCGACAACGAGCCACTCATTCCTGCTGATACATCTTTCTTACTGACAACGAATGCAGCGCTGCTCCAGTCCTCGCCAGGGTCGACGAGCTTCGGGCTCAATACTTTTGCCAATCAGCGTTACTTCGACCGATCTGATGTTATAAAGGCTTATCGGGAGCAGCTGAATATTCAGACTCCCGAGTTTTCTTTGTTGTCTGAGGAAGCAACCGTCGGAGGGCGTTTTCGGCCTCGGTCATCGGGAGAGGTGCGCACATCCAGGTTTTGTACGACGTGTAGTCACATTTGTCTTGGAAATCTTTAGCAGGATAACGCAGACACCTCCGATGCGGCATATGAGAAGCGGCATAGGAAGTATGAATTTTTTGAAAAGCGACAACGTCTGCGCGAGAAGGAGAAGCTGAAACACGAGCAGTATAAGCTCAAGGAACGTATCGAACAGTTGAAGGTCATGGATGGCTCTGCGTTCCTTGGTTTGCCTGCTGCATCATTCTCCCCACCGTCTGCGGCAAACGAAGACAAGTCGGTAGTTAACTTGTCTGACGCCCAGACCAATGTCACTTCAATTTACGATGAAGGAGAGAGGCGCCGACAGGAAATGCTTGGAGTCGCGTCCATTCTCGAGGAGCGTTACCGGACTCTTCTCCCTTCGGAGAAAAAACTTGCAGATCTTAGGGGCGCCAACAGCCTGAGACCCACTAGCACGATTCTGCAACCTTCTGATACGTGTAGTCAGGGGGAGTCCAACTCCACCGGAATGGAGTTGCCGAGCCAACTCTCGCCAAAGCCCACTTCCCCGACAATCATTCTAAAGATCAAGGTGCCGCAAACCCGTCACAAGGGAGGAAGCTCTCCTGGGTCTAATCCAAACTCTGTACATACACCTTCATCGCCTACGAAGCCTTTTTCCAAGGTCTCATCGGATACGTTATCAGTTTATTCTGACCGACCCTACAAGCGGCATCGGACGTCACACGTCGATGATACAGAGTCCCCTTGTTCTAGCGGTACCCCTGAATATGCAGCTGCAAAGTCCCAGCATTCGACTGCGCCCAAGGCTGAACCATGCTTACTTATGCAGTGGGCTCTTCGTAGCCAAGCTGCACCGAACGCACGGAAAACGCAGAGACATGTGACTGCGTTTGGCACCAAAGTCCCACAGAGCTTAGAGGAGGTGAGGGACTTCGAGCTTCCGGAGTGGATTCGGCCGCGTTCACCGGCGATAGCCAGTGATGAGCCCAAAAATCCTAGTGTACCTTCTACCCCATTACCCGAACACCCGTCGGTACCTACAATACACCCTGTGCAGATCTCATCGCACTCGTAGTTTCCTCGTATTTTATGTTTATTTCAATCACTAACAATGAAGTAAAGGATAAGGAGATAAAAGACATCTAAACAACTGTGCGGCCCGACCTTCAATTAAATCAGAGCTGGGTGAGGATGAAGAACCTGCCTACCCTGCCTAGCTGCTTGTCCCCGGATTGCTTCCTCGACGATATTTAAGGCACCAGTTTGCGCAGTCAAGGGTATGTACCTGTTTCGACCAAGAACCAAGCGAGCGTAGGCTATGGGAAGTTGATGTGGATCAACGTATCCGTCTGGGAGGTAGCTGGCGTAGTCGCCACCTAGTTCTTTCTTGGTCTGGAGGCGCAATGCGGTAGCAGAACGAGCGGTTGAGGGAGAAAACAGTGCACTCAAGTCTGTCCTGGGCCTCATTTCATGCTGCTTGGGAAATTCAGACCTGCGTCTTTTGCGCGGCAGTGATCTGAGGTCATCGGGTTGGTCCGCGTTGTTAATGTCAAGTTCTCGAACATCAGTGAACCATTTCTCAGCTGCGTGATCCCTTTTCTGCGCAGACCGAGCCGAGACAAAAGAGGTAGTCTGAGGCCGTGGTGTTCTGTGTGCAGCGGCCGCAACTTCAGTGTGTGAGCTAAGACCTTTTTGCCCTGTATCAGCGTTGCGACGGGCCCTTGACCGCGTTCTGTCGCTTAGACCTAGAGGAAAGAAAGACGTCAATGGGATGGGCTAGAAGGGCACTCGCTCGAGCCATACGCGATAGTATAGAAGAGAGCTTGTGTGCACTCTCGACAATGCCAGCCGTCGTGGTCGTTTTCACAGCTATGGATTTAGGTGTGAGAACGAGTCCGGAGGGTCTGACAGCACATGCACGAACGTCTGTCCTCAGTTAGGTTTTGGTTGAGCTGTGAAGCGAAACGTATTGAACGCCATGGACGTATCGAGGGTATTACACGATATTGTAGCATGGCAAGTGGCAAGCCTGTAAACGGCCACTTTGGGACATGTTACAACTTCTCTTATGCACCCCGTTTGGTCCCGCCTCATCGTCAGCTTCGTGCTGGTTTTAATTCTCTTCCCCGTACTCACATCGCAGATATTCATCATATGGCCTTGGTACGGTCGTGAATGGACCGTCGAACTCATAACGCTACTCGCACCCTTCAAGTGAGCTGTTTCCTAGTTCGCTCAACAATGCCATGATATGTCGTACAGTGTACTAGCGCTAATGTTACTGTGGAACTACTACCTGTGCATATTCACCGACCCTGGTCGGGTGCCTGATGGATGGGTTAGATTGACCGCCTTTTCTCTCCCACTTGCCTGACAGAGGGCCCAGGAGCCTGACTTCCTTGCTGGAGAGGGATACGAAGTCAAGAAACTTACGGGAGGGCCCAGATACTGTCGGACTTGTAGAAAATACAAACCTCCAAGGTCACACCACTGCAGACAATGCAACCGGTTGGTCAACACGTTCCCTCGCGTCGGCGTTTCTGACATACCCCATCCAGGTGCGTGCTACGAATGGGTTCGTACTGCTTTGCGTCTAACGTGCTACATTCCTCACTAACCTTTTTCAGATCACCACTGTCCTTGGGTCAACAACTGCATTGGTCATTTTAACTACGGTCACTTTCTTCGTTTCTTGTTCTACGTGGACGTTACATGCACCTACCATCTTTCCATGGTAACTCGGAGGGTTATGGCTATGGCTACCATGAGCAGGAGTTATTATGTCAGTCCCACAACAATTCAGACTTTTCCGTATTGATTTGCCTCAGTATGATTTGACAGCCTTCGACTTCATTTGCATTATTACGAACTATGTGTTCGTAGTACCGGTGGTCCTAGCTGTCGGTGCTTTCAGGTTGAGTTTCTCTGATTGTAGCAACCACAAGCTGACAGTGCGTATAAAGCTTATACCACTTCTATAACTTGACAAGCAATGCCACCACGATTGAAGGATGGGAGAAGGACAAGGCCGCTACGCTTAGACGCAATGGCAAGATACAAGAGGTGGGTTGTTGTATCCGAAAGTACTGCAACGACTCATCCCAGATTCAGGTTAAGTTCCCCTATGTATGTGCACGAAGTTTCCAGTCAAGGGTCACTGACGCCTGGATAGGATTTAGGGGTCTGGAAGAACATAGTTTCTGTCTTGGGCAGTAATCCGCTTCTTTGGTGTTGTCCCACTGTCCCTGGTGGGACTGGCGTCAAGTTCCAGCTGTCAATAGGAATTGGTGAGTGTTCTGAGCTTTTTGCATCGGACCAGGAATTGTGGAGGAGCATGAGACAGAAGCCCATGTACCTTCATCCTTGTCCCTGTCGGTGCCCTTTATCCCTTACATGATTTGTACAAGTAATTGATATCGATCTTGTCGCTATTGCAGACTGCGACGTTGAAGCATGGCCACCGAGGGATCCAGCTTTAGAGCATCAGAAACCTTTCAAGCTCCCTGATAGCCCCTGGACCTATGAAAACGATGACTTCAATCCCGCCCTTCGGCCCTCCAATGGACACTTGCGGCCTATCGATGGACAATCGTCTACTCGAGCCTACACATCTGCACTCCCACCGTACCACCCAGACTTCGAGGATGATGTTTATCCACTCCAATCCCACTCTGCAGAGTCTGGCGCAGACCTCCAAGAAGAGTGTCAGAGATTGAGGGTGCGGCGCGGTTCGGAAGGCTACGAAGTCCGTCCCATTCATAGAGAGGACATGCTGAGGCAGTATATACAGAGTGAGGTCGAAAGAACGGGAAGGTACCAGGTGTACGAGCCCGAGGATGTGGAGTACGTCGAGGATTGTGAATTGGACCCTAGAGATGAGATTATTGTAGTACCTGACGATAACTTACCACTGGGTCTTAGGTATTGAAGCCTGCTTTCGTTTACGACTCACGGGATATCTATTGCGTGGTGGGATCACTATGGTATCTTGGTAGAGTAAAAGTTACGATGAAAGGATACACCATTAAGTAATAAGGGATTAGATGCCTGAACGAAAGTGAGGGATTATAATGACCAGAAGATATCCAATCAAGTAGTGGTCATCCTTTCTAGGTACACTTTCCAGACATGACCGCCCTTCTCCCCTACCTCCAGTACATTCGTACCGCTTTGCAATTCCATATCCCAGACACCTTCCTGTTCGGGCCTCTCGCCAACGGGTTTGCCGTTTAGCACAACTTGAATGCTCTCACGTGATGGGGTGGGCGCCTTCAAAGTCTTCTTTCCTGTTGCGTCTGATTTCTTTGTTGTCATTTTAGCCTTGACCTTCGAGTTCTTGGGTGGGCGGCCACGACCACGTTTCTTTGGTAATGGTTCCTCCTCCTCTTCCTCAAGATCATGGGCGTCGGCGTCTTCGTCACTACTATCTCGTTCTTCCTCTCCAAGAAATTTGATTTCTGCGATAGACAGGGACATCTCGCCATCGCCAAGTTTCATAGCCCATGACTTGACACCATCACGATGGTCCAACCAGAAAGATCTTTCCCGAGGCTTCACGGTGATGAAGACTTCCTTCAAGAGCCTGTGCCCACTTAATGATGGCGCGGGGGATCTCGAGACAGAGTGTGCGTTGCGAGGTTGATTGACTGGCACAGCAACTAGAGCTGCGGATGCCGCAGGTTTGGAAGCAACAATGGGCTGGGTTGTTGTTGGGTGATACGTTGCGTTGGGATAGTGCGTGTATTGTGGAGTGGATGGGTACTGGGGTTGTTGTTGAATGGCAACTTGAGAGGCGGATGCATTAACTTTTGACGATGACACAGTTGCTAGAGTAGTAGGCGTAGGGACAGGGGTTGATACACGGGAAGACTCAGTAGGAGCAAACGTAGCTGAAACAGGGGTCGAAGTAGGAGTAGGCTTTGGCACAAGGGGTTGAGCTACGGGAATCCCAGCCACAGGTGGATTTGAGGTTGTTTTGGGCAACGACTCAAGTGCCTGGACAGGACTCTTGACAGCGGTACTAGAGCCAGGCAACCTGAATGTCAAGGAACTTGCAGTGGAGTCTTGCGTAGGCTTCGTACCCGAGCTATCTGCTGACAGCTGCGGAGCGGATGGGACACCCGGAACTTTTAGCTTAATTTTACCCGGTGTTTTTGCATACCTAGCGAGGGCATGCGGTGGTGGCAAATCAGACATGAGTTGACGGAAGTAGTCCTATCATAGTGTGAGTTTTGTGGCATGATAACGAAAGGCCAACCAACCCGGAGGGTAATAGCATCCTCCCATATTTGGCTATGATCCTGATTGAATTCAAGGGCATTTGAGAACACTAGTTCGACGTCGTTGGCAAACTCCTCAGAAGTAGTATACTCCTTGCGTTTTAAGCGTTTCTGTGATGAAAGTGAGTACACTCTTTGCGTGAGCGTGTATTCAGACATACAAAGATGTACTCCAGACACATTGGTCGTTTGATTTGCTTATAGTATGACGGATAATCCTTCTTTGATGGCATCTCCATAAAAACGTCAGAAAGGACGCGATGTCTGGAAGAATAGAACTTAGCGGAACTAAGGAAAGAGAGATATGCGACTCACGTCTCCTCGTCTGTTTTCTCCACGAGTTTTTGAAGCCTTGATTTTAGTAGCCGGTTCATATTGGGTGGCTTGTTCTTCTTTTTGTCGTCATCACCCTCACCCTCCAGTCTCTCCTCGCCATTTTCGTCGTGGTCACTGCTTTTCTTCACTTTTTTGCCCGTTAATTTGGTGTACTCCTTGTTGGTGAGTTTCTGTAGGTATACGAGAGAAGTGAGGGAGATACGAAGAAATATCGTAAGATACTTACGAGTAAGAACTTGGCATCCAACCAGATTGGACTGTCCTTCATATTGTATCGTTTAGCGTTGGTAAAGCACAGTTCAAAGTCTTGCCGAACATCGTCGAGGGAAGGATATTTATCTTCTTCAATTTTCTTCTTGATGTCGTCTAGGCAGATGGGATGTGTGATGACGTTGTAGTAGTCTGGATAATGGCGTTTGGAGGGCAGTCGCATAAAAGCTGGTGAGCATATGTTGCCCCTGAAATGTGTTTATGGAGCCAATTGTAGAACTGTCAGGAAAGAAAACTGGCAAAGCGGCGTGGTTTGTAACGCACTCTTTATTGACTGCATCCTTGACCGTCTGCCACAACTTGGTTGCTTGGTCCTTCAACACGTCTGCATCGATGGTGCCACCCTCCGTATCGTGAATAGCTACATCCCCATCGCTGGTGTTTGTCACCGCAGACGGCTGAACCGGTGGGATGGTCGCCTCCAGGGGCGCGGGGAGTTCTTTGCGTCGCTTCATCCGAGGGCTGTCCAAGTCAACTTCACCAGCTAACGCCTCCAACTCTCGCTTCATCTTCATTCGAAAGATACTGTTCTTTTTGGTCCCGGTGCCCTCAGGTGAATATTCCTGGCGTTGAAGGAGACGACGGAGAAATGCCCATTATCTTGAAAGCGCTCCAGCCACGCTTAGAGTCTCGATTGACTGGCACACAGGTCACGTGATGGTTCTAGTCACTGGCAGTTCTTTGACAGATCTTGCAACTACGGTAATCGTTTAATACGAGCGTAGCAAAGCATGCAATCATCGCTCTCGAGTCCGGCCTACCTCCCCCACACCGAAGCTGTCCACGAAATCTCTCACTTTACTTACAGCTTCTTCGTCAGTCCTCCATATGCTCCATCCTCCCATCCCCATCTCGTCAGGTCTGTGTGCAGAATGGCTATCCACCCATTTCCCGCCGCTCAGGTGGATTTCCTTGAGCCCGTGCGATAGGAGAGATTTGTATAATGTTGGAACAGTTGATATGTTAATACCAGAACCGGGGAGAATCCCGGTAGACGAAGGGTTAACAGAGTCGAACATCCACGCCAAGGCTTCGAGGGCTTCCGGAGAGCTTACATCTCTACGCTGACCACTTGTGGTGAAAGGTGTTCATTCTCCAGGAGGCTGCCCTGCCCTAACGAATGTCCTTACCTGGTCAATACTCTTGTGATTCCAGTCATATTAGACAATGTTTTCCATGCTTTGATGCACGACTGAGTCGTCCAAGTACCTTTTTAGACATGTCAGGACGCACCACTCTTCAAGTCACGAGCCATATCAAATGCGCGATGAAAACAGACTACGCTCCAGGGATAGCCTCAATCGGTAGGGTCGCAAAGCGACTCACCTTCTAAGGGTAATGCTGCCAAAACGAGTCTGCATTGAAGTTAACATCCACTTTGCCAAAAGGCATTGGTACCTACTCATTTACCAGGGTTTCATCTACATCACCAGCAGCAGTGAGTGCGCCGAAAACGACGCCTTGGATACCATATGCCTTGAAAACAGATATATCTTGGAGCATGACGTTCACCTCTTCTCCGCTGTACACAAAGTCCCCCGTGCGAGGTCTGACCATAGCCTTGCCGTGATGGTCACCATTGGCCAAAGAAAATCGAAGGGCATACGCACCATTATGGGAACATTCGGGACAACTTTCTTCACAGATTGGAGTAATCCTATGCTTGGCGTAGTCCCCCCGCCGTAGCCTAGATTAGCACATAATTCAAGGCGGTTTGCTCCTCCCCGGACGGCACTGTGGAGTCGGTGGTTAATCAAATAATCAGATCGCGTTGAGCACTAAGGCCACCGCCGATTCGACTGAATCTACGCATACTTCGATGATTAGCTTTGAAGGACGCCGATGAATTGCGTCAATCATTTCTTCGATAGGTGGGTAGGGAATCCGATTGACCTAGTGAGCATCGATTTGGTCGCTTCCAAGAATGGTAGTCTCTCCATTGCAAGTGAATAGCAAAGTACATCGCTGCGTCCATGTTCAGCTGAATACATTGGAATAATAAAAATTGGAATACAACAATACGGGTGTCCCATCCTCAGCTCGTAGTAGTCGATGTACGTCCGTCAAGCCATCTCTTCATAAAATTTGATCATCTTCCTCACGTCCGGACACAGAGCCAGTCGCACCCTTTCCGAGTCTCCAAAAATATTTGCACCCTTTAACTCGGCCCACATACCAAAGCCTCCGCCGAATGGATGGGAGGATTCACTTGGATTCATTGCGCTGAAAGTGTGTGCTCGGATGATCCGGGACATATTGTCCTTCTGAATGCTCCATTTCAGTTTGTGCACCACCGGCAAGAGAGAGCGGGAGACGGTGAGTATCGAAGATTCAATGTCCGGTAAGACGTGTGAGTAATAGAGTGATTTGAGCGCGGTCGGCGGGGACAGTCGAGTGCGCAGATGAGAAGACAATAAAACCTTGGTGTGTGTCTGCTGGATACGCAGACTATTTACATATTGTCCTGCGGCCTGTGATGAAGTGTGAATGAAGCGGAAGTGGTAAAGAATGCCCTGCGATACTTGCATCAGGAGAGTAGATATAATCGCCCGTGCGCAGTCTCCGTTCAATCTGGAGCCCACGCATGACACCGCGATGTACGAGTTCCGGAATAGTTGGTCTGAGAAGGATACCCTCTGGGCTCCTACCAAAGAGGGAGTGTTGGAGGCGCGAAGGAGCTACTACTCTCAAGCGTGTACGGTGCAGCACTGGATCGGTTGTCAACAAGACTAACTGCTTGGAAACACGCGACAGTGCCGCAAGGTCTGGGATGTCCAAGAAGGACACTGTATGACAAGTCAATCGACGCGTCCTAATCGCATAAATGGCAGGAAACACACAGATGTGGAGTAGAGTTTCTTGTGGGAGGGCGAGTAGCATTCGGAACTTGAAGAAACGTTCGACATACATACTCGGCAACCGGGCACCGGTTAAGAGGCTACGGCGCTGAGTCAGCGTGTCTTTGTAAGCATACTTAGCACAAGTCGAGCAACTTGGAGGAGTTTTAGATTGCAAGGATTGTACGCCAGGAAGTTAGTCATAGGAAAAAAATGCTCTGAGTGACGTTACGAGTTTGGGTTGCATGACGGATTTGATCAACTGCCATCTGCAGCTGGCACAAATCAAATTCACAAGGAGACATAAAACTCCATCAGCCCGAAGGATTTCGACAGCTAATGAACGAGGAAATCGGGAGAGCACTGTAACCACTCCGGGTTACTTAGTTCCCAGTAATTAATACATATACCACTGGTGGTACCTAACACTAACCGTTCAGTATGACAGTATCTCTGCCTTTTGGCTTGGCTAAGCGGGGCGGTTTAGTCGTTACAAGCACTGCTTATCCCTTCCAGCTATCATGCCGTATCGTACTCTAGACAACGAGAAAGCAGGCTCCTCCACGGGACCTCACAGAAACGGAGGAAATACGTGCAAGAAAATGAGTAGCGTAAAAGCAGGACCAATCCGATGCTGCCAGGTTCCGAAATGAAGAAAAAAATCTTTGAATGGAACTTGAATGTCACATTGTCGATGTCGTCTTCTCGACATTAACTCGGATGCCCGACATAGCCCCGATTTCACCACCATCGCTCACGCTACCGCGCCCTGCAGGAGATCCCATCTCGAACGAATTGTAGGCCGGGGCCGGACTTGCGTGTTCAAGTGAACCGAGGGTCCGAGAACTGTCACCAGCAAGCCCCATGCTGGATTCAAAATGCATCTCGTCCAGTTCGACATCGGCGACTTCGAGATCGGGTTGGATGCTCCCAATGGTGCTTAGCATAATATTTGAGGCGATAGTGGACCCGGGGCCGCGGTGGCGTATCCCAAGCCCTCCACGCTTCGCATGAGGAGGGCCATTGGATGAGGTGGTCACCCCGGACTTGGTGGCAAATGCGCCAACACCTGTCCCCTCTGAATGGGAGACCGTCTCCGCACCTCGTTCCCTCAGATCCAGGATCTGGAACGCGATAAACACAGTGTCAGAGTATTACACTGGCGGGCTCACAAGACGACAAGCGAGCAGTGGTGCCATCATGACACTCAAGGGAATATTCAGCGCAGATATAACCTGGCGTGGTCTGGATAACCATGCAGGTGAGTATATCCGGGGGACTGGGGGCGAGACCCTCACTGAAGGTAGAATATTCCATTGATCTGTCGCCGACGGTAAGCTATCCTAAATCAGGTATTGTTTGATAGAACCTACCAAGTTTGCGATAGAGATCAGGATATAATAAAAGACACCTGTTAAGAAGTGTTACTGATCCAACAACACGTGTATGCATGCGCTATGTACCCTCGCGAAGGAACGTCTGGATGAGCTTGCTGTTTGCTCCCCCACTTCTGATACGAATGTGGAACGCCTTCCAAACTGTCATGGCTGTGACGAGGGTATCGAACAAGAGCGGCGCGATCTTATCTCGTATGTAAGCGTACGAGGTCGAACGTCAAGGCCCTGGACAAAACGCACAAAAAATCCTGCATAACATAGGTTTAGCAGTCGTTCGAAAGGCGCAGTTTGTCATTACCAAGTAGGTGTGCAGAGTGTGGCTTTGACGCCGGGAAACAGGGACCCTGAGCCGGGTCATGATGTGAATGTACTATTGGTTGCGTTAAACTTCACTCACATATGGTGGAGTCACGAAGGTCAAGACTAATCTGAAAGTAAATAATCAAGAGATAGATAGGTATTTCAACTTTACTGACGTATCATTTGTGATGCGTCCACGTAAAGCTGGTATGCAACGACACCAGCCAGGGCACAGACGAGTCCCAAAAGAAGGTACACGTTACGGTTGAAAAACGCATATGTACGAATAAGCAGAACAGCTAGAGTCATTTTCTTGTATCAGGATCCGAACTCCTGGAAAATTAAAGACTGACACTCTGACCCGACTTGGTTCCACATCGCTAGCGCAACTGGGATCTACGAGTATTGGCGGCGGTAAGTCTCACATGGGGATGACGACGACGGCCTACCTTGTAAATTTTTTCGCAGACCTCTTTGGTATGATTCGTAACGAAAGCATACAAAAGATATGGTACGACTACGATAACCCAGTAGCTTATGGAGAATGTAAAGGTGATGGACTGGGTAACACGACAAATTTTTACGTACCGACAGAAGAGGTACGCAACTTTGACTGGCGTCCATGTGGTCCTCCAGATCTGGGAGCACCGTAAGTGGGATACCTCGAGACAAAGGAAGGTGACATACGAAACGCCATTCTCTGGGGAGACTGATAATCCAGTCCCACACGACGACGGCATCTGTAAGCCGCGAGTGTCAGGCCGGATTGATGTGCCTGTATGCATGGCGTAGGAACTTACACATGCCTAGAGGGGAATTGAGGGGGTCGATCATTTAGTCGAGGAACAGACATTTACTTGACTCACAGCAAAAATAAACCTGGGTGCTGGAAACGGGGTGAGAAGAGCAGAGGGTAGCGTGTTGAAAGACACTGACACGTAAATGAAATGCTGAGCGGTTTCGACTGTGTCCCCCATTGTGTTGAGGAGGGAAAGGAACAAGAACGGATGTGGGGGAGGAGCGGGGGGTGTTTGGGTGATGAGGGAAGGAAAGAAATAAGGAGGGGTGTGGCTGGATTGGAAGCGCGACGGCTTCTTGCGAAGCGGATGTCTGTCGCTCGACTGGCCGGACTCCAAGCCACAGCGACTCCCCCGATCTGGTCTTAGCAGCGGCGAATCACTCCACCCTAACGGGTCATCCAACTTCCCCAACAGCAGCACCCCGACACCAGCCGTCCAGGAAGCGCGGAGACAGTGCATTCGAATATTTCCCTGCATGCATCAGTCCCGTAGAGTATCGCCGAACGCTCCGTATCTAACAACATACGATATACACGCCACAACGCCGGTCGATCCCTCCGCGATGCATGCAAAAGTCACGTGATCTACATACCGTTGGCTTGGCTGGCAGTAGCAGCGCTCATGTAAGGAACTCGAACCAAATGGCCTCTGGAACACAAACTCTACGGCTTAGACGCCAAGACGCTTCAAAACCCACCACGGCTTCCCCCCAGCCCTCCAGACACAGCGGAATCTTGCAAGATCAACTTCGAAGGTATGCATTCTCGCGCCTGCGTTCAACTCTCTAACCACTGCCCTCAGGGCCGCTCGGAAACCATGGGTCCCTAATTTTCAAACTGCTATCCGTATCTTGCTTCTTATCCGTGTGGCAGGTGCTATGTATTCCAACATACAAGATTGCGATGAAGGTTAGTTTTCATTCAAATATCCAAGCCATCTACTTAATTCTACAGTTTTCAACTTCTGGGAGCCTCTACACTTCTTACAATACGGTCATGGATTCCAGACATGGGAGGTGACTCCCACTTTTGCAATACGAAGCTGGGCCTATATTCTTCTCCATACCCCGGCGGCGCGATTGTCCTCTGTATTTGTTCTCGGAAAAGTAACGCCTGCAAATTCCAACTCCGGCCTGGAACTAACAAATTATTACTTCAGCGACCAGCTTTCTTTGCAGTGCGAATTTTCTTAGCAGTTTTGTCTACGATTTGTGAAGTCAAATTTTACCGCACTGTTGTGGAAAAGATCAACGACAGAGTTGGTCGCTATCTGTTCTTCATCCTGCTATTTAATGCAGGCATGTGGAATGCTACAGCCGGTATTTATCTTTGCTATCACCTCTCCTACTTTCCTAATGCACTATAGCATTTTTACCCTCGTCTTTTGCGATGTATGCTACCACACTTGCGTTTGCGTTTGCGCTAGAGCCTTCCACCGTCAAGAACAGGGGAAGGACGTTCTACGCCACTATGTCGTTCGCTACTGGTGCCATTGTAGGGTGGCCGTTCGCACTCGCCCTCTCGCTACCGTTCGTGTTCGAGGAGCTCTTTGTGCTTAGTGGCGATAGAGTTGGTACCGTTTCCCGTGTCAACTGGTTGCTTATGCGCTGGCAGCGTCTTATTCTGACCGGTCTTGTTTCCGCTCTCATCTTTGTGAGTCCTTCTGTCTACATATGGAAAACAATGCCGATACTCTATTGAAATCAGGTCCCCGTTGTCTGTATCGATAGCGTTGCGTACGGGAAGTGGACTATCGTTCCATGGAACATCATCCAATACAACATCCTTGGTGGTTCCGAACGAGGCCCTGACTTGTACGGCACGTCGCCTTGGTACTTCTACATGTTGAACCTCCTCCTAAACTTCAACATCGTTTTGGTGCTTGCGCTTGCGTCGCTACCTTCCCTTGCAATCACGTATCGTGTCGATCGCAAGCGTCTTGGACTTGCCAGACGAGGACCAAACGAAAGCTCCCCATTTACGGTCCTCACATTGCGGCTGGCTCCGTTGTACTTATGGACTTTAATATTAACAGCACAGGCGCATAAAGAGGAACGATTCATGTTCCCAGCTTATCCACTCATATGCTTCAATGCGGCTGTTACAGTTTATCTGCTGCGTGGATGGCTGGAAGTCACATATATCCATGTGACGAAGTCCCCATACAAGGCAGGATCATTTCATCGTTGATATGTTCCACGCCACTTATTTCCTACCGACATTGTTGTACCCTAGGCTTCGAAGTCGATCATTTTCAGCACGACCACATTTTCCATCATCTTGGTTTCGGGACTACTGTCCCTCTCCCGCATCCTCGCGTTATGGCACTATTATCACGCACCGTTGTCCGTCTTCAGTCATCTCGAGGCTTCTGAACTCCCTCGTCTCCTTAATGATACTGGTCTCCTACCACCTTTACCTCCTGGCATCGAGGAAAGCGACAGACCAAGTGTCAACTTTACGGTTCTCAAGCAGCTTGATCTGAAGCTTTGTCTTGGAAAAGAGTGGCATCGTTTCCCAGGACACTACTTGGTGCCTAACGTGGTATCCGTCGACTTTGTTAAAAGTGACTTTGAAGGATTACTTCCTGCTCATTTCAAGTCGGGCAACATCGGACATGAACCATGGTGGGATAGGAAAGGTTCTAGGGTCACCCCGGCTGGCTTAAATGACCTTAACAAGGAAGCTCGCGAATACTATGTGCGGGGTCTTGTTATTTTTATCCATACACTCTTGATTAACACCTTTGTAGGTTCCCGTGCAAACCTGCGATTACCTTGTAGATCTTGATTTTCCGCTACATCCAATTTTTTCTAGGCATGAACCTCGGTATGCCGTCGATGAACAGACATGGGAGCGTGTCGCATGTTTGCCTTTTCTTGATGTATCACACTCGTCACTGGCTACCAGGACATTGTGGGTTCCCGGGCGTTGGTGGCAGAGTAAAAACGAGTATGGGGACTATTGCTTGCTCAAAAACAGAGAAAGAGTGAGCACGAAGGAACGTGACCTCATCTCCCATACATATGAAGGAAAATAATACGCAAGGAATATTTCGCATCTAGATTCTGTAGAGGCTGACGTGCTGACAGTCAGCCGGTTTGGAATGCTAGGCATTTATAGGATGTGAGCTCACGAGACAATCTACTACAGTCATCATGGTCTTCAGCTCTACCCACACACCGTTGAGGCGTACCTCGTCTGACTTGTGGATACTATCCGCCGTCTTGCTTCCACCGTCTCCTATCTTGAAAGCCGATGACTTACTTATTTCTTCGACCTCGGGGGAGATACCAATCCTTCTGGAAGACGCGCCACATGTTTGCGATTCCCGGCTTCCCGAACGGCCAGGATTGTGCGACGTTACCAGGGGACTGAATCTGGTCGATAAGCTTGACAACAACGTAGGAAACACGAGGGACCTTACATGCGGCGACGAAACCTTGTTCGAAAATTGGATGTGTGGGGAATCAAACGACACGTGCATCCCTCCGGAATTCTCGAATGGGGTCCACGTTAAGCCTACCGGTGACTCCTGCGCTGCTAGAACCGCCTTTGGTAAACCAAAAAGCGCAGTGCATCCTGTGTATGACAGTGCTTTTGGCGGCGACGCCGGACGCCCAAGCATACCAGGCGATTGCCCGACCCCACAACTCGTCAAACAGGGGAAAATTGAAGGATTACGGGATTCGCAGGCTTCCTGTCCGAGCACCATGGAGCCCAGCACCACGATTATAGCACCCAAAGAGGATGTCGATGGTGACCAACTACTGATGGCCACGTTCCACACGTACGCCACGTTACCAACACCCACTTTTGCGCCTCCTTCCCCGTCATCTTCGACGGACGTGATTTCACCTTCATCCTCTCCCGTGGGTCGACGCCACCGTCGTCCACTCGAGAGAGCCAGAGCAGTTCGTTTCCCTGGCCGTCCAAGGTCTCCTCGACTGCAAGTCAATGAGGTCGAATCGAATACTGTGCGTAATGCACCACCTTCTCCCATAAATCCTGCATTATATCCTCGTTGGCAGACAGACTCCGCACCACCGGTGTCTAATTATTCATATGCGACAGACACTCGTGCATCTGACGCGACGCATGCGTTTATGAAGCACGTAGCACTCCCGCAAGAGCTCTCATGGATAAAGCACATGGTAATCGACTTGTGGATCGATCAGGAGGGATTTAGGGCAATTAGGTCATGTATGCAACTGATGGGCTACTCACCACGGACCCGTTCGTTGCATCCTTACGAGTCTGCTGAGAATGCGGGGTCCGGCGTTGTTGGAGGTGTCGCGGAGTTCATGCCGACGAAGCGGGAAACATTCGCATTTCACTATGCGACGCTAGACAGTCCACCGACGCTCAGAATGGTATCGGTAGCAGGCGACGAGTCTCGTGACTATATTTCCAGGCAAGCAAACCTAAGCGTGAGGGCCAATGGCGTGTACACTGTGCTTGGAACGGAAGCCTCGATAACGTCGATAGTCAACAGGGATGGACACGGGTCGAGACTGTGCTGGAAATTCGACTACCTCGTCAGCGATCGCAAGGTGGATGGAACTGGGAAGACTCTTACTGGGGAGAAAACGTTGACGCCTTTGACATTTTCCTGCTCGCCGTACCTACTCCATCCATTGCAAGGGAAGAAAACCGGATTGATACACATCATGAAGAAGAACCTGGTGCTGAAACTCGGGTCGCAGAAGCTGGAGCCACCGACGAGTCACAGCATCCCACCACGAGCCTCGCGGTATCTCTCGACGAGAGATGCTACTTCTCACACTAGGTCTCGTTCTGATGCATCCGCCAAAAGCGGACACTATCGTTCACATTCGTTCGCAAGGTCTCCGTTGGATGCTGGAGTTGGAGGGAGAACCATCCTTGGAACCAACCACATACCACGCGCCCGTAGACGGAGGGCATCGTCTGCTGGAGAAAATAGCTTGACGTGTCCGAGGAATGAACCTAGACACGGTGGAATTATCGAGGGGATGTTCATGCCCATGTTCCGATGACATGGCGACTTGGTTGGCAAGGTCTCCTTGATCAAACTCGGCCTCGTGCCTGTTGGTCATCTATATCTCTAAATGATGGAACTAGAATTGTATTAGATAGTATTTGTATTCTCCAGCCCACGTCTAGTGGTGGTCAGTTTCCATAATGGGGAAATCATCCCGCCACTGCGCTAAGCACCCGTTGTGATTGCGCATATTGCCTACACTTGGACCAACATGGCCGTTACGCATGTCAACTCAGTTTCGCAGCTCAACGGGATGCTGTCGGATTCAAAGAAGCTGACGGTGAGCTGTAATTCGTCTTCGTCTGAGACTGTGGTTAGTAACTTATAGAGTCACATAGGTCATCGACTTCCACGCAACCTGGTGATTCTTCCTCCCTATCTCAGACTATCGGCAGTTTCTAACGGGTGTCGACAAGGTGTGGTCCTTGTCACGCCATTGCACCAACGTTCGAGGCACTGGCGAAGCAATATCCAGATGTGAACTTTGTCAAGTGTGATGTCGACGCTGCACGAGAAGTAGCATCCACGTACAAGGTCTCGGCGATGTGAGTAGCTCATCTCCCATAGTGTCTGCGTACCCCGTGTCTGACCCGCCACTCGCGTCTCTCAGGCCTACTTTCGTCTTCCTGGAGGGTTCCAACCAGATCCACACGATTCGCGGTGCTGACAGGACGTACGTGTCAACCTCTTCGCTCCCGCTTCGAGCGCTGGAAATCCAGTTCACAGGGGGCTACAGAATGCTGTGAAGCGATTCGCGGGCTCGTCGTCCACGGGTGCCTTCTCTGGCCAAGGTCAGACCCTTGGAGGCACGCCGCCTACAACGACCAGCTCAGACTTGGTGGCTACCGTATCGTCGATGTGGTCGAACATGGATTCACCGCTCAAGGTGCTTCTTGGCCTACTAGCGGCATATGTATTCTTTTGGTTGTTGTAGACCCACTCGCACGACAGTCGGTGCTACGTGGTGTTTTTACCGCTTAATTGCTTCCGTTAACTTCGCGTGACTCCCGATTATTTATACGGTCGCATGGCTGTTATCTGAGCTGTATGGCGTAGATCTGAGTGTCTCAACACACCATTCGGATACATCAATTTCTGTGTGAAGGCTGAGCGCTGAGCTAGTAATGTTACTGCTACAATTGCATAGGTGTATTCTACAATGAGTGTTGATACTGCGATGCATACGACTACTTGGTGGAGGATCAATCTATGTAAAGGCTACGATCATGAGCTCGAAACCACGCGAGGATAATAGGCTAGAGATGCTTACTTCCCCAACCCATAGCATGGAATGCCTGGCGAGCTGCTTCTTCCTTTGCCATTTTTTGATTTCTGCCTATCCCAGAACCTCTGAGTTGGTTGTTTACTCAAAGGGATGTGAGTCATTGTGAAGGGAAAATGAAATCGACGCTCACCGAGACACTTGACTGACCAGCGGGGCTGGTGGGCGGGACCTTCGGAATCAGTCTCCCATTGGACCGAAAGGCCACGCTGAGCGCATGTCTGGTTGAATAAAGCCAAGGTATTGACCTGTGGCGTGCCCCCCGATGATAGTGGAGGCGGCATGGGCATAGGTGGAGGGGGGGCGGAAGGGGGTACTGGTGCGTTGGCCGAGGTGTAGGGAGGAGGGGGCGGAGGAGCAGTGGTGGAGTTGCTTCCTGGTGCTACGAGTGGTTCTGATTCGGGGTTGACGAGGCGGCTAATCCAGGAGAGGAGAGTAGGGAGTCCTTTCTGTACATATACCGCACCCACATAGGAGCTAAAGAGGAGGCGCTCCTCCTACTGAAGATGAGCGACCTTACAAGCATAGTGTGGAAACGAGTTACTGTCTGGTCGTCAAGCCTGGATCTATCGTCGAGGCCTCTCACCCTGGACTTGAGATTGTAGCAAGCAAGCCAGTGCTTGATGTTGTCATCATCCATTAGCTCCTTATGCTTTTCCTGTGAGGATGGATGAGGACATGAACTGTTGGGGTTTTTGTGACATACGGAGAGATCGGCAGCAGAGAGAAAGGGTGAACGGTGGAACAAGATGTACATGATGACCATGCCGAGCACGGTATGTCCAAGCTCTGCGAGACGTTCCACGCCACCATGCTCGGTGCTGTCTGGTGGCGAGGAGGTGCATCTGTGCGGCTGACGGGTGAGCACGTCGAGGAGGAGGTCTCCTTCAATGGTGGGGATGGGGGGGATGCTGCTCATCTCCAAGACGTGACCGACTCGATATGGACCGGCGTCATCTCGGTGACATGGTAGTCACGTGCCCGCGCTCTCTTTCTCCTCCTTGCCATGTCACGTCCGCTCGTGCCAGAGCGCTTCGTCGACGTGCCCTCGCAGCGTCTCTACTATCTCAGCCTCGGCTGTCTCCTCCAGGTCAGTCCGTCCACGAACTTTCCTTCCCCCACTCACCCCCCCGCAAGGCCATCAAGGCCCTCGACATCGTCCAGAGCCTCTTTGCCTCGGGCGAACCGACCTTCTATGCCCATGGCAGAAAGTGGTTTTGCATCGACTTTGCATATGTCGTCCTCCTCTCGCAGCTGCGAATACCACGCCTCACCTACAGCAAGGCCGTCGTCGCACTCCAACTCCTCTCCCTTTGGTTCCTCGATGGCTTGCTGTTCGGTGCGATAAGTCTGCATCTTGCCTCCAGCGCCCCCCCATCAGCTGCATATCAGGGCGTACAAAGTAGTGGTTCCACTTCTACCTTGACCGAGGATTCCACTTACCCGTTCAGCAGCACATCCCGACTTGCCTGCCACCCCCGAGCAGTTCCGCATCTCTGACGTGCTTTCACCCTCGGGTCTCCTTGCCCTTTTCTTCCCAGGCACTCTCCACGGAGACCAGCATTTGCTTGGTCAGCACACAGTCCGCATGTCACCCATCAGTACCGCGCACCTCAACCCGGATGGACTCACCTTTTGCCTGTCGCCTCCTTCACACTCCGTGCTCGTCCCTATCCTTGTCAACAATACCATCCCTGCAAATGTTCGCTACTCTTTCACGCCTTTGACTTACATCGAGGGCCAGTCTGGTACTGGTCGCATCGAGCATATCGAACTAAGCGGAAAAGACCTCAGGGCAATCGAACAAACTCGGCTCGACGGCCTTCAGTCAGTCCGTGTTCGCTCCACCGATGACGAGTACGAAAACGAGGACGAGTCCCCATCTACCTCTGATTCTCAACTGCAAAAGACCCAAGCACTCACTCATATGCGCGTAACTAAACCGGGCACTATCAGATTGGAGAGAATACTCGATAGCTCCGGCGTGGCTGCCAGACTCGCTCACCCTCTCGAAGTCACGGTTGTCCCATGTCCTACCGCATCGTATACAGATGATTCCATCACCCAATCGGCCAATGCGGTTCGCTGTCAAGGAGATACTTCGGGTGTCGACCTGACCATCGATATTCGTGGGGTGCCACCTCTCAGCCTCCGCTGGTCCAAGTATGTTGACGGGAAAAAGGAGAGCTTCTTCGTCGAAGGCATTGAAGACAGCGACCCAGTATCCCCTTCACACGCAGACTCCCGCAGTGTCGTAAGAACCTCCTCAAAAACCCCTCAAATACTCAAAGTTCCTCTTTCGTTGTCAGTCGAGTCTTTAGGGAGAGTTACATTCGTTTTGGAGAGTGTCATTGACGGCATGGGCAACGTTGTACCCCTCGATCAAGAGGCTACCAGCGCAATCCTCCATCGCCAAGTTCCATTTAATTCGAAGACGACGCGGTCGCTAAACATTCTTCGACGCCCCAGCGTTTCTTTCCGAAGTTGTGGTCCAGACAACCCACTCTCTCTACTCATTGGTTCAGACGCACCATTATCTCTTCAAGTGGCTGATTCGGATCCATTGGATGCCCCGTGGGAGGTCGACGTCAAATTCGAGCCATCAGAGAATGGAAAGAGTGGTGGCAAATCTGTCAAGCCGTGGAGGGACACGCTTCAGACCCAGCAATCCGCTCTTAGTTTAAGTGCTAATGCGGCAGGAGAGTACACAATTCTAGGAATTAGAGGCAAGGTACGGACTCGATCTCCTCAGCGAGATACACATACTCAGCATTCCACAGTGGTGCGAAGGTGATGTCCTCTCACCCGAGACGTGTAAGGTCGTAGAAAAACCTATGCCAACGGCCGAGATCGAATGGAAGCGAATTCACGAATGGTAACTACGCTCCGTTTGTAACGACATCCAATCCATTGATTACTGCCACAGTTCTGGCGACACTGGTGTCTCCGCTTCGCTCATATTCCATGGGACTCCTCCCTTCCAGGTGTATTACCGTACACAACGTGACAAGGAAGATCCACGTGATCTCTTCAAAACCTTTACGAACTCTCGGAGTGAACTTACACTGCAACCTGAGCATAGCGGTCACTACTTTTATACATTCTTGCACCTCAGCGATGCAAACTATAAGAAAGTGGAGCTCAAGGGTCCAAGCATCGACCAGATTGTTCACCCCCTAGCGGCTGCTGACTTTATTCCGATGGCTGGTGCTGGACGTTCCAAGCGCATGGTGAATAGCTGTTCTGGCAATATGGTCGACGTTGAAGTGGACCTTCGGGTGAGTTGCTGAGCTGTTTCAAGACGTCATTTATCAAAATATTGTTCCTAGGGAACAGCACCGTGGAATCTGCAGCTGGATATTGTCGGTCCTCGTACCACTGATCGCCTGGAGATTCGTGACATAGACTCTTCGCCGACGCGTATACAAGTGCCTATTCCGTCTAAAATAGACAAGGAAGGTGGGACCTTTGAAGTGGACCTAGGTAAGCATCAGCAGGGCTTGTGAGTCGATTTCCTCACCTGTTACCTCTGAAAGTGAGCGTTGAGGATGCTTATGGATGTAAACGTTCCATCTCCGTGCCTGGCGTTTCCGTGAATGTCCGTAGGGTCCAGGTGTGTTACTGTTTTTTCAGCAGTGCCGACTTTTGACATAGTGATTGTTCAGCCCACGGCCAAATTCTACATAAAGAACGATATCAGACAGGTTACGATCCTGGAGGACAACGAAATGGATTTACCTCTGCGGCTTACGGGCGATGGGGTAGGTCCACCTTCGTAAGACTCTATACCAACGTTGATGTTGTTCGCCTAGCCATGGACCGTCAAGTATCGCCATGCCGAAGAGGCCGAGACCGTTCAGAGCGCAGCTTTGCACTCTCCAAATGACTATATTCGCGTCAAAAACAAGGGCTCGTACGAACTTCTCGAGGTAGGCATATTCTTCATTCTGAAGCACCCGCTTTGACTTACCTTCCTGTCAGGTATCTGATTCACAGTGTCCGGGTATCGTCATTGTAGAAGAAAGCAGGTACTATGTGGATTGGGTTCCCCGACCGTCCGCCAGACTGGACTCACAAACACCGTCGATATTTGAGACCTATAATCGCTCCCACATTCTTCCGCCGATTTGCCAGGGTCACGATGACCATGTTGATCTGGACTTGACAGGTATGCGAACAAACATGTGTACTTGATAAAACCCGATCATTTCCCCTAGGTCGTCCTCCTTTCCAAATCATGTACAATGTTGCGATGAAGGATGGATCAGGAGTTGGTACGATCGTTTTAGACCAGCCGACTTTCAGCAGCATCCAGCCACGAACACGCTTCCAACTCCACACGTCTACCCCCGGACGCAAGTACTATGAAGTGAAGCAAGTCGGAGATACGGCATACCCACTCCACAAACACAAGAGTGCCGTAATTCCGCGCTCAGAACGACTGGTCTTTGAGCAAGAAGTCCATCCTAAGCCTTCTGCAAAATTCAAGAACGATAATCGCATGTCTTTTTGCCTCAATGACGTCCTCAGCCCTCAAGATTCGATGTCACCTGACGGTACAATCCTTTTCGAGGGTACACCTCCGTTCCAGCTCCATTTATCGATCAAGAACCTTGCTGGCAGCAAGGTACGACACGAGACCGTGGAAGTACACGACAAGATTTGGAAGTTGGATATACCATCATACTACTTCACGTCCGTCGGGCCATATCAAGTGACGATTGAGAGCATCCACGACTCTTCGCGCTGTGAGCAAGCAGAACTGGATCCTCTGCAGCGATCGATATGGATCGATGTCGCTGAAACGGCTGTTATCGTCCCTATGGACCAGAAGAAGGACTTCTGTGTGGGTGACGTGACACAGTTCCAGCTGGAGGGAACGCCACCGTGGACGATTGGGTAAGTTGCCATGTACGTGACGCTCGCCGAGCTTGCTCACGGTCCGACAGGTGTCGCATTAATGGGAAGCCCTACACGCAGGAAGCCAAGACGTCGCCGTGGTCGCTCGTTCAGCAGCAAAGTGGCGAATTCATCGTCAGTTCTGTGGCCCACCAGCAAAAGATGTGTAAGGCCGCCGTCGCCAACGTTCGCATGCACATCCACTCGTTACCGTCGGCCCAGGTGGGTCATGGGAAGCGCATATACCAAGACATTCATGAAGGTATGGTTGCCGTCGCCTGAAAAGTGGGTTGAGAGCGTTGACCCTCGCGAGCAGGTGATCAAGCCGAGATCGTGTTCACGCTGATTGGCGAACCACCCTTTACGTTCACGTATCAACGCGCAGAGCCGAGCCCCAAGAAGGGAGGCAAGCCAGGAAAAGTCCTTGAGACCCACACGGTCTCGGGTGTCATGACGCATGAATATTCCGTCTTTTCTGCACTCGAGGGTATGTTGGAGTCAATGCATGGACCTTCAGTACACTGACGAGCGTTTGACAGGCACATGGACGGTGACGTCCATCTCAGATCGTTATTGTCGATATCCATCGTTGCAGGAAGGTCTCGAAAAGCCGAGGCACTGAGGTGTCTTTACAATATCATTGCTTGATTCCCGCATGTTTGTGCACTTGTAGCGCTAGTCTGACAGTCAATCCATATACCACGTTCATGTCTTTTCATGCGAGACCAAAACTGATGGGATTGTGGGCAAAGAAACGACAGTACTGGTATTTTGTACAAGGTCCGCAACGGTTCTAGACCTGAACAGACGAGATGTAGAACCACTTGCAGACTAGGGGGTCGTTAGAGTCGTCGATGATATGCAAGCATCAAACTCACTCGAAGGATCGATGGGAGCGGGGGGCTGCCTCGAGTCGGGAGGGATGGCAGCGTAGGTAGGGTCGTTGCGTTCGGTCAACCCAGGACCGGGATTCGTGAGGTTGCGACTAGGAATGTTTGGAGCGAGTCCACACTCGAGTCTTAAATCGATGAACGAACGCACATGGAAATCTCATAGGTAGGAGTCTTGGCTGGGGAATCGCCAGTAATCAGGCGGCGCCATGCCTCGTGACACTCGTGGATGATCTCGGTCGCATACTTTTTGTTCTTGGCTTCACCGGAAAAGGCAAAGGCATTCTCGCCCTTGCCATCGGGAATCTTGTAGATCCTGTACTCGTTTCGTCAGCGGACGCTCCTCCAGCCTGGAAAGGTGAAGACTACCTGAACCACTCGTTGGTGGCCCTGATGAGACCGGGAAGGTGACGCTCGACGTCTTCGATGTCGTTGAGTTTGGGAGCGAGGGGATCGTGGATGTCGACGACGATGACTTTCCAGTCCGTCTCGCCCTCGTCGAGCAAGGCCATGATGCCGAGGACCTTGACCTGCTTCACCTGACCGGTGTACCCGACCTGCTCGCCAATCTCGCAGACGTCGAGCGGGTCGTTGTCACCCTTGGCCTTGGTTTCTGCATGAGTGATGTTCGGGTCTTCCCAGGTCTGTCAGGGAACGTCCGATCACGGATAAGCGACGGTCGTGAGGGACACACGGCGCGGAGGAACCAACACACCTGAGGGAATGCACCGTAATTCCAGATGTAGCCGTGGTGGGGGAAGCAGTTTCGGACGAACCGCAAGCGGCCCTTTTTGGTGTCCTGTTTGATGGGGTTGAAGGGCTCCTCCTTGGAGATCTCCATCTTGGCGTTGGTCCAACGGGGGATCTCGACGATCATGTTGAGGATGCCGTTGTTCCTGTCGGCGAAGAGCGGGATGTCGTGGAAGGACGACACGACTTGGCCGTTTCGCTCGATGTAGACTCTGTGATCTGAGATTGGGCGAGCTGATCAGTCACGCGATGCATCACGACGACGAGAGGCCTACCGAGGGTGTTGGGTGCGCCGATGAGACGGGGTGTGTATTCTGCGTGGATGTGAGTCCAGATTGCAGGGGAGGGGGAGGGGACGTACGTGCAGCCATGGTCGCTCTGGATGAGAGATGGCGGAAATGTTGGGCGAGACGAAAAGCAGCTCTGGTCGATCCGGTCATATCCGCACTCCAAACTCGTTTCGCACGCGTTCAACTGGGAATCTACTAACGTTAACTCACGCATAGTATACACACGCGACAACCAAAAGTGATAGACGTGGCATGTCAGTTAGTCCCTCGTCTCGAAAACGACCCGTTCAGGTCCAGCCGAAGCAGCAACCGTTCCACATGTCGTCGCACTTCCCCGTTCCATTCAAACCCCTTGCCTCTCACAAATGTCCGCTGCAATACCGTCTGGTTTCCCGTGCTGGCCATCAGGATCGACTTGGACGCATCTCCTGTCGCAGTAAACGGCTGTCGGGAGGTCGAGAGCGACAGCTCCTCGTAGAACGAATCTAGGAGCGCATGCAGACCCTGTGGATCGCTCTCAGTAGTGCTTTACCCGACACACGTGCTACTCACCATGTTGATCTCCGACACCACTTCAAGTCGTTCCTGGACCATCACACCTACCTTCTCATCACTGGCCGCGAGACTGCCCTCGGACAGCAATGCTGGAAGTACATCCCCGCCCCATCGTTCAACCTGTGCCACGAACCGCTCGCAGACCTCGAGAATAGGTCGGAGAATGGCAGTGAGTGCGCGATGGGAAAGCAAACATCCCGTTACGAGACGCTCCAAATATGTGGTGTGGAGGTTGCGAAGCGTCGTAAAGTCGAGGTATGTCCGATCAGCGTTCGTTCCCGCATCTACGCCGCTACCGCTTTGTGAAGGCTTGCTTCCCGTCCGTCCAACGCTCTCGGACCGCGCACGCCGAGGCTTGTTGAGTAATTCTCTGAACTGCCGGAACTCCACGTCGACGACATCCACCATGACGTATCCCAACAGACTGTCGAGAAACCACCCCATGTCCCTGACGACACCCCAACCACAACGGAGTAGCTGTTTCCGTGCTTCAAGGTCCTCAGTAGTCCCACCTTCTCCAAGGCCCGTCCATCTGCGTCGAGCGCGTTGAGCATTGGACAACGATGTCCAGCACGTATGGATACGAGTATGCGTCTTGCGCAGCGACGATAGATAGTTGAACAATGCGGAGTAAATCTGCAGATCCGAAGGGTGAAGGAAAAGGTCAAGGGGCCAGGCGACATCGTATGTGAGGACAAGAGTGGTCCCGAGAAGGAGATCATCGAAGGAAGTGGTCTCTCCAGAGTTGGTGGTCGTCGATAATGAGAGCACTTTGTCACTGAGAGAAGGGAGCAGGGGTCGAATTGGCCCCGAAGGCATTTGGAATTTGAGATGCAGCAAGGACGGGTCATGTTGAGCCGTCGTGCCGAGGGATGCTCTGAGAAGTGCAAGGTTCAGATCCTGCACCCTGATCATAGAAGTACCGCCCGAACGCGTGGTCAAGCGGGATATTTTGAGGTGTTCAATGTCTCGTATGAGGGCCAGGCTGAATTCCCCGTTGCGCAAAAGGAAGTAGTTTGCTCTGCGAGAATGAGCACTGGTACGATCATGAACTGTGATGCACTCACAGTGACACGACGGATTCTTCCATGTGCTTGCGTGTAAGGACGTTCAGCCATAGCCACTCGCTGACGTTGGTCCGGATTTGAGAAATGATGAGGTCAAATCTGTACTGGTCCTCGGGCAGTACGGTATCAAGCAGACTGGCGTGCTGTAGGGCCTGTTCTCGCGGGATCTGACTTTCCCATTTCTCCTTTTTTACGGTCGCGATGGCACGCCCGACATATGTGATAGATTCGCGTGACTGATGAGACACGCACGAAGGCATCGAGCCTTCAAGAAGCACGTAGCTGTCTGACGCCAGCGGATCGACGGGTGACAGCGACCCATGGACCAAGAGCGCAGCC
>JBBPKJ010000082.1:0-52780 GCA_038089195.1 Brasilioporus rufonigricans | reverse complement strand
GCCTCCAGTTTGTGTGGAGTCTCAGAGGCTGCTGCTCATTTTTTTGACTCTGGAGTGGGGGCCTCCAGTTTAGCTTCCAGAGTTATTGTCTTAGCCATACATCCCTTGGTTGTGTTCTTGGTGGCCTTCAGACAGTTATTGGCCATATGGTCATCCCCAGCACAGATTATACAAAGTTTGTTGTCGAAATGCCACTAACATTTCTCAGGAGTGAGCTTGCCATCCTTGCCGAGCTTGGACAACAAGTTCACAAACTTTGAAGTCATACAGAACGAGCTGTTGTGGTGGTACAACATTAGAATGGCCTTGCATTACATAAGCTCAGTTGATCAGGCACTCCTGGAAATCGGTCATATCCAACACAGGACACAGTACATCGCGGAGCAGTACTGACGCCTGATCTGGATCACACGTCACCGCCCGCTGCAGTCTCCGGCTCCTCCTCCTCGGGTCACTATGGTCACGGAACACGACCCCTTGCGCCATGACGCTTTCTGGACTCGTTCGTAACAAATCGCTACCTGGATTAACCGGATCACTCTATTGCTCAGGAGGTATGTGAGCGGGACTCGGACACGACACCGACGATAATAGGATCGATTCGTGGTGGTTTTGCATCTACGATGCAACCGATGTCTCCTTGAGCTCGACCGAGCTCTCATCTACCTAATCCCTCGCAAACCAAGCCTGCCTGCTCAATGGCTCCCTACGCTCCACATAATCTACTTCGAACGGCTCGATCACTAACAACGCAAAGTTGGACAAGGCCGTCGCCAGATTCCGCTTCTCCTCCTCGTTCTTCGCCTTACCCAACTTGGGTAGCGTTTCTGGCCATTTTTTCATCACCTCTTCCTCATCCTCGAGTGGCGTACCCGGAACGGGGCGACACCACGACGCCTTCCTACGCCCTCTCATCTGGTCGAATGTCTCCACTCGCTTCGCCCCCCAATCGAACCCCTCCTTGTCCAGCGTGTCGTACACCACCCCCCGCGGTGCAGGATACGGCCCTGAGTACCCCGCCTCGGGCACCACCGACGCCCGTCCGAGGATCCGAAACTGCTCTTGAGTGCTTGGCGCCCAAAACACGGCTTCGACGATAGCGTTCCCGGCGAGCTGTGCGACCTTGGGCGTTCGGACGTCAGTCACCGAGAGGATAAGCGGGAGGGTGGGGAGGGCGGACGCCGTGACAAAGTCACGCTGGACGCCCAGTGTGCGGACGCGCGGTCTGTTTGGTGCTTCCATTGTAGCAAGTTGCATGACTGTACGCGCGCGAGGGTGTGACAAGTGACGGTGAGGGCAGAACGATGGCGAGCGCACTGACCTGGTTTGTCTTCTTTTTGCAGGGCATTGGCGAGCATTTCATACCACACTTTACGTCCCATATCCATTGCGAGGTTGCGAGGTCGTGGGTACTATAGCACTAGTTCAGGTGGATAAAGATCGATCCTATCGATCCTATCTGTGATTAGTATTGATCATGGGGTAGTGACACGATAACCCCGTAACCAGACGGGTAACTAGGCAAATGAGCGAAGACGAGCGTAGACCGGTACTGGTAATATCCATTCTGACACATGATATCTGCAAAGTGATGACAGTCCACGAATATACCTAACGAGGCCACGTTTCAAGGGGTATCATTATACCCACAAAGACATTGAGCCCGTATTCGTAGCGGCATCCAGCTGCACAAATCGATCATCGTAGCCTTGTCGAAGTCGAAGCTGGAACCTGACGTGTCACAGGTCCTACCCCTCTATCGTTGCGGAACACAGCGGGTGTAGGCCATAAAGCTTCCCCGCTAGTTCGTAACAAAACGCACCGGCGGAGATCAACCAGACTACTTCATCACTCGGGAGGCACATATATCTGCCCTGCATAAGTGTCTGACACGTGTATTAGAAGTGCACCTAGCCTAGGCTGATGAGATACGTCCACGATGATGCCAGTAGCATAGCTGCCCATTTTGCACACCCCAGCGTCCAGGGCACCGCCTACGGTACCACCAACGTCTCCTTAAACTCGACCGACCGCTCGTCCCTCCAATCCCTCTCAAACCTCGTCCGCCTATCCAGCGGCCCCCCAAGCTCCAAATAATCCACCTCGAACGGCTCGATCAACACCAACGCAAAGTTGCCCAACGCCACCTCCAACCACCGCCTCTCCTCCCCGTTCCTTGCCTCCCCCAACTTTGGCAACCGCTCCGGCCACCGCTTCATCTCCTCCTCGCCGCCCGCAAGCGGCGTGCCGGGGACGGGCCGGCACCACGCCGCCTTCAGGTGCCCACTCATCCGATCGAACGTCTCCACGCGCTTCGCCTCCCAGTCGAACCCCTCCTCGTCCAGCGCGTCGCACACCACGCCCCGTCTCGCGGGGTACGTCCCCCCTTTATACCCCGGCGCAGGCACGATCGACGCGCGTCCGAGGATCCGAAACTGTTCCTGCGTGCTGGGCGTCCAGTACACCGCCTCGACGACGTCGTTGCTGCTCGCGGCGAGCTGCGCGACTTTGGGCGTGCGGATGTCCGTCGTGGAGAGGATGAGTGGGAGGGTGGGGAGGGTGGAGGCGGTGAGGAAGGCGCGGTGGATGAGCGAGCGGACGCGGGGCTTGTCGGCGTCGATCGTGGCGAGTTGTATGACTGTGCGGGGTGATGAGCGACGGTGGTTGAAAGGGACGCACGGGGAGGGGCGAGCTGACCTGCCGTGTCCTCTTTCTCCAAAGCGCTGGCGAGCGCTTCGTACCACCCTTTGCGTGCCATGTCTTTTACTACTGAAATATCGTCGTCGATGGTACGATGATAGTCTGCAGTGATATATCCATGATTAATCCTGTCCAGCGCTCCAAATCAGGGGTTCCCGTTCCGGCCCGCCAAGCCAAACCGATAAATAGACAAAAAGAACGACCAAGGAGACGAGAGTGGACCAGTTTCCAATGATATATACCTCAGCTCAAGCCCTCCAAGCTCTCCCGAATCGTACGTACCCTCTGCTCCACTGCGTCCAACACCTTGCCAATGTTCGCTACCTCTGTCTGCACATCTCCTACCGGCACTGGTCCCAATGGCACCAACACGCCCCCATTCACCCTTGCTCGCTCCGCTGCCAACTCCTCCCACACACCCGCAACCACGCCTTGCAACCATCGCTCCTTCTCCTCCGCCCGCTTCATCTCCTTCCGCCTCCCGACCTCCTCCCGATTCCCAACCAACGCCAACGTCCACACGTTGCTCAACACTAGTGACACGATCACGAACCACAGAATCGTCGTCGAGGAAGACTGCTCCCAGGCTTCTTTGACGAGCTCGAGTGCACCCTTGGTGGATCGCTCTGCGACGTGGTACGCACCGTCGAGCGTGTCGTACGCCCACTGCATTCCACGCCGGTTTCGATCGCGTTCCCGCGCTTCGTGGGCTTCTTGCGCCGAGAGGTTCTTGGGGCCCCCGATGCCTTCGGCGAGTGGCGTGATGGGTTCGACAGGCGCCACCGCAGCAGGATCGAGACCCTCCGGAACGAACTCTGCCTGATGCTCCTGAATGTACATTCGTATCGCCTTGTCCAAATCGGAATGATACACCTTCTGCCCCTCGATCGCGGACTTTTCAATGAGACCTGAAAGTCATGGATCGGTCAGGATTGGATTAATGAGCGACAGTTCGGTGGATTACCCTTGATGAAACTCCTTCCCGTCCACTCTACTTGCGTCGTGACGATCACGCGTGTCGTGATGGAACTCGCCCACATCAGACATGTTCGGGTCTTGACTACAAAAACGCCGCCGCTTGGTACGTCCGGCGTTCTGGTACTCGTGAGCATCACTACATAATCCTCAAAGTCGCAATGCACAGCTTCATCGCGAATCTCGCATTTAGTCTGTTTGGGACCGACGCTGTTGTTGAGCGGCTTAATATACGACATGTTGCGTTGGAGAAGTTTGGACGTTTGGCCAATGGGTGCCCAGTCCGAAATCTGGAGATCTGGACGGGAAGATGAGAATGAGAATGACAGATGACGCCAGAGCACATACCGGTCAACTTTTGATCTACCTTCATAAAGTCTTTGATGAACCCGCTCGCGAACATGAGATTATATATTTTGTCCGGCGTGCCAGGCAAAACAGTCTCGAGCGCCAATTCACTGAGGTGACCACCATTCTTCGAGCACGCACAGTGCGTCACCTTGCTGGTACCTGCTACAGAACTCTCTTTCCCAGACCCTTCCGAGGCACTCGTGATTATTGAAGCCATGTCGCGAGTGGACGCGTTACGACTGTCTGCCAGCTCGAGAACATCGTCCGGCCGCGCGAGTCTCCAGATGTTAGCTATGACATCATAGGTCGTGTCCCGCGAAAGGAAGGAGGCAAACGTATATTTGGCTTGACGGGTCGTTATCTGTATGGCATTGGGAATGACGAACGCGGTCATCTTCTTCTCCAGCCCAGTTATCTCATAGATAGGAATAGAAAGCTGTCGTAAAAGCATCCGAATCAGACTGCGATGCCACCTCAGACCAGTAAAGCATGATACGTACGTCGGTGATCCAGCCAAAGATGTTGGCGTGGAAGCAAATGTGATTCTCGGAGATGTATAACCGCCCCTGAATTAGAATCTCTCGTTGTAGTGCACAGCCATAATCTAAGTCGCGAGTTCTGAGTCGAGCACCTCGTAGCAGAGATAGGTTTTACCTTCAATGAGGTAGTCTCCCTCGGGAATGTTGGGAAAAAGTTCATGAAAGTCTGCGTTTCGCTTATTACTGGCGACGGCGAACCCGGTGACCGGGATGTCTTGCTCGTTCAAGTCTAGCTCATCAGACGACGAACCCGATTCATCCCCGCTCGAAGCACAGGTGTCTCCGTCCGAGAAATCGCCCCTGATCAATGATATGTTTGGGGAGAGCGCGCGCGCAGGCGAGGTCAGCGGTGCCACTGGGCGCGTTCGCGTCGGGGTAGAATCAGGCTTGGTGCCATTCACAGAGAGTGTTGACCTTGACACCAGGACAGGAGCGGGAACAGGGAGAGGGAGAGGGAGGGGCGGTAAAGGTGGTACCAGAGGCGCCTGAGACATGGGAGCTCCGGATGCTGCGCCGCTTGTCTTCCGAGGGCCGGACGGTCTGCGCCCTTTGTTCTTCTGTTTCGAACTCGAACTGGTGGCAGAACGAACAGACTTGACGTCTCCGTCGCTGACTACTCCGAAAAACTCCTGTGACTGGGCTTTCTGGGGTGTAAATGATGTGGGAGACTCAATAACCGTGTTGAAGAGAGGGTCCTCGTGTTGGACATCGATGGCGTTGCGTGGGTCTGCGGGACCGTGATCAAAGTTTAGGGGAGGCGGAGGCTGTGTTGTGCCGCGCATGGAACGCTTGGATGACTTTTCCTTGACGAACCTGCCGGGTGTTTGTGGAGAGTGGGAGTACGAACTCCGCTTGTCAACGAAACCTTTGAGGTTGCCTGTGGAGGAAGCAGGAGAGAGTTGACGCGGAGAAGGGCGGGGTGGGCTGGCGGAGTAGGATGAGACCCAGTCGGGACTTGGACGTCCTGGTGTGGGTGTAAGCTCCGTTTCGTCCATGAGGTGTGTTATGTCACTGGTGGGACGCGCCGCAAGCGAGACCTCGTGCCTGTCGGGAATATGCCGGTCTTGTGAACGGACTCGGCGGTGCTGTAGGGACGCTTGGTGGATTTGTTCAATGGAGGGTCTATAAACGATGTTAAGAGAGTGGTCCGACTCCGTTGGACGGGGCGAAGGAGGAATGACGCCAATTTTCACGCTGCCGGTCGAACTGGATGCGATGGCATCACCATATGGGTAGCTGCGAGGAGAGGGCGGGTGCGATATCGTGTGAGAATGACGACGGCTCGATGTGGATGAGGGCGGTGACGTTGCGCGTTCGTCGCTCAAAGGACCACTCGTGGTCGGAGTCTGTGGCGCCTGTGTGTTCTTGACGAGCTTGGAAAAGAAGTTGGATGGCATTGGCTAGAACGATCGATGAGTCGCTGACAACACCGGATGACCGCACCGACCTCTGTTCAGGGCACCGATCCGACTAGGACTGCCCGTTCGTGACGTCGATGTGTGTATCTGAAACGCGCCGTGAGCGGGACCTGCCTGGCGACATGAACCGGCTGAGAACGAGAGACGTCGTAGCTGCGGCCGTACTCGACCCTAAAATGGGAAATACTTCCGACCGCCAAGCAAAACGTTGTCCATGTCCACGTCGGTCTCTTTGGCGGGGTTGTTTGGACGACGAAAACATCCACGTCGTCGGTAATGTGATGATAACGGAGAGTCGTGATCAGATCGATTGCGGGACCGAAGAACGCAACGCTGCATCGTGCTTGCAGCAACCACGAGTTGTGAACTTCTCTTCACAACGATGAGCAACCAACTGAATGATATCGTCGTTTCATGTCGATCTCACGGGGATCAGCTCACGGCTCTTGTCTATTAGTGTGAAGGAACAGAGCGGAACACTCGCGACGTCGCCGTCTCCATTACCGGGATGCCTCGACCTGCCCCGGTTTAGCCTTCTACCTAGTATCTAGGAAACGTTGACCGTCTGGGCCACCGTCTGGGCCCTTGCGGCGCTAATCTGCCCAGTTAACCTCCACCCCAACGTTATTGCTTCCCCCCCGTAATGACACACCGGATCCATACGTGGGACTGCAGAACGGTGTTTCAATCGGCTTCTGTTACTCTCACTGGCATATAAAAGACGTTTCGTCGCCAGTCTTCAAGTATTACACTCGGACTCTCTCCACAAACGCATTTCCAAATGCCTTCAAACACTATCAACAGTTACGAGGAGTTCAACAACGTCGTGAGTCCCGTCTTTCGAGTCGACGCCATCGTTCTAACAAACGGTTATCACGGTTGCAGATCAACAACGGGCGGGTCGTCATCATCGACTTTTACGCGGATTGGAGTGGCTGTTCGGACGAGCACTTTGGTCAACTGTCAGACTTTTCGGAAACGTTCAAGCGTCTTGGGGTCGATTTATACAGCGTCAATGTCGACGAAGCAGACGACGTCGTCCTCGAGGCAGACGTGCGAGTGGTATGTAAACACAAACGGACTGCTGCTTTATAAGACCCGATGAGGTAAAAAAATTCGTGTGGCGACAGATACCTACCATTATGGTTTTCAAAGACGGAAACAAGGTTGGATACGCTGAGGGCGTTGGTGCGGGGAATCTCCATGTCAGTGAATCTCTGCAACTCTTTGCGTGCTGTAACCCTGAACAAGGTTGCAGAAATTGATGGGGCCGCACGTCGCAGGGTGGACAGCCTTTCGAGTAAGGAAGTGACAGTTGAGACTAGATGCGCGTCTGGACGGAGCACGTGATGAAAAATCAACCCCTGTCTCGTGTCAGGGTGGTCCCACCTTGACGACATGATGATGGCATGGATGCAGCGTGGTATCCACAACTGTCAAAAAATGATAACTAGTAGCGCTCACATGTATGATATATGGCCATGGCTTGGATGCCTTGACAACGGCGGGCTTGTGTTCGAGATTCGCCGCCCAGGATGCCTTGGATAAGGGAGTGGGATGCCCCAGCGGACGACGTGGACGGTAGCATGGAAGGTAGTTGCACGCTGCCTGTGGGATCAGCGGGATATTTGTGATCGAATTATTGATGCGAGAAATGTCCTGATATGGCAAGTGGTATTCCAGATAAGGAGTTAACTGTGTTATTGTAACTGAACACGAGGAGGGCGGTATGAGTTTAAACGGCTCGTCTGTACGTCCGCTCCTCTGCTCGCTTCCATGCCCCTCCTCGGCGGTCTCTTCCACAGGCGACATGCACCCCCAAAGAATACACAGACCGACTCTGTCGCGTCCTCCGCAAGCAACACCGATTCCACAGACGGCGACTATGTCCTCCCAGACAACTCCCCTGCTCCTCCTCCCTCCATCTACAACTTGCCCCCCGCCGCGTCCTCCAGCAGACTCAGGCTCCCCTTTCGCCGCAGGGCACCCGTGACCCACTCAGAGCACAGGGGCACTTCCCACCCCGTCGTCTCCCTCAACGATCCACCCTCTCCTCCCCGCATATCCAGCGTCACTTCCGACTCCGGTCACAGCCTTCCTCGTCCCTCCCGTCTATTTGGCGCCCACAATGACTCTCTTCATTCTCTCCCCAACAAGCCATCCAGTCACGTCCATTCTGATACCCCCACTAGACTATCTTGCTCTGACGTCCATTCGCATCCTGCGGGTCATTCACACAAAAAGTCTGCAGGCCTATTCTCGTGGGCCAGAGAACGCACAAAGTCAAAGCCGCTTTCACCCTCTTCCACCATGTCTTCCGTACCTTCCACTAGCCCTTCCGCCGATGACCCATCGTCCTTCAATCTCAAGTCCTTTCGCCACGTGGGTGCAGATTCCCCCGCTACTTCTCCCGAAAAATCGCCTCAGCCGTCACCAAATTTGCTCCTCCCCCCGGCCCGCCCGCGTCCAAGGGACGACAGCTTCGCATCTGACTCTTCTCAAAGGATATCCATTGCGGCTTTCAGGGAAGCACAAGCCCGCAGCCGGGCAAATTCTCCCGTCTCTTCTTTCCGCCCTCCATCGACCGCGGATACGCTCCGCGTAGATGGCAATGGCAGGAAACGTGCATCGACAGTTTCGGTCGTCTCGGGCGCTGACAGGCCACAGCCGAACAAGAACGTTCATGCTACTGCACCCATGCCAAGCTCTCGGCCCGACACTTCCGTCGACACATCTTCGGATTCGGAGTCATCAGAAGATGACGAAGAGGTGGATAGCGATGGCGTACCCATTCCAAAACCTGCTCGGAAACGTACAATAACACGTCCTGCTGACGGGATTCGCCCACGTTCTGCTGCCGGTCATAGCCCCGTAACTACCTCTATCGATCAAGCGTCACACGCCCGGCGGGATCCCCAAGCACCCTCAAAGTCAGCGCCACTCCCAACGTCTCAGCAGGCGCCGTTTGCACGGACACGGGCTTCGGCTTCTACAAGTGCCTTGACGCCAAGTGGAGCTGCGCGCAAGGCGTCGATCTTGGCAGCAGCCAATTCTTCTTCTAGTTCTTCACATGGTAAGGCACGGCCCCCTTCCGTTAGAGTTAGTCTGACGACGTTCTTTTGGCCCTTTAATCCCTCTTTAGCACAATCTATGATCCCGCCGCATAAACCTAAAGAGGACTCGGGCGAGTCCACCGACTCTTCGGACACAGACTCCGAGGATGTCCCATTGTCCGGTTTGGTGGTGCCACGACGGCCTGGGAGCTCGGCATCTAGTCGGTCCACTAGCCGGCCTCGGATGCCCGCAAAGCCGCTCATTGACATTAATTCTCTCGCTGGTGGCCAACCACTTCTCAAGCCCATCTTGCGGCATCGAGATTCGGTCAAAGACACGAAGCGCCAGGAACAAGGGGTCGAGAAGGACCAACCCTTTTCTGTTCCCGCAGCACTTGCAGTTTCTTCCTCGACTTCACCGCCCATTACGCCATCCGTAAGCAAGCAGAACGCCATACCTCTCAATAAACCCACTTCCGTCACACCTCATCGTAGATCTAGTGGTGACGTGCCTACTGTCGCAAAACTTGAGGGACCTGACGACGACGACGATCTCATGAATGCCATTCGCCTAGTCGGCGCCTTGGATAAAGAGCAGGATCAATCCTCTGCGACTACCAAGCCCTCTGACCGCATCGTGCCGACACCCATTCGAGAACGTGAACCTCCTACCTCATTTACTGTGCTCTCCAGACCCCCCCAAAGGCATAGTACCGCTGAGTCATCTATGTCGCTTTCGCCGGTTTCCCAAACCTACACGGTTGCCACCCCTCCTGCTGTTTCACCTCAGCTTGATTCAGGCACTCGACAACGCGCTCCTGCAGTGACTAAATCCGCTGCGGAGAGCGACAAGTCGGACACATTATCTGTTACTTCTGCTGCGCGGTCGTCGCGGAGTTCCTCTCGTATTCCTCCTGTGCCTCTTATCTATTCAATACCCGACTCACCCTCGGTTAAGGAAGACTACAAACCCGGTCGTCCTCGCTCCGCCTCACGGACTTCCGCGGTCAATACTTCCGAGGGTCGCTCGCAACCTCCGCCTGTGCCTGTCATACCCACTTCAAATAAGACGCGCTCGCACGGATTCCAACCATCATCAATGCCTCAACGACCATTTGCAAGCGACCATTCTATCCGGGGAGAGAGTCCTGCGGGGAGCTCTACCGGCGACTCGAGTAGTGGACGCGCGCCATTCACCCCCCGCGACGGCAGTGATATTGGTGTGCGCTCCAAGGATGATGCTAGCGATATGGACTCCACGCTAAAGGCTCGGGGACATGCCAAGAAACCGAGCGTAACGTTCGAAGATCCGCAGCCCGTCCGTGGGAGGGAACGGGCAAAAATGGATCTCACGAGCGAGGAGAAAACCCGAGAACGGAGACGCAGCGAAGCCAAGGCCGCCATTGAGGTCGGTTTGACGTTCTCGTCCGGTTTTGTCGTTCTGATTGCGTCTATACTTTAGCTTGGCAAGATCATCAACGGCCGCGGGCCGCTGGTACATGACGACTCTGATGAGGATATGGGCATGCGCAGTCGCAACCCAACTATCAACGTAACGACGGAGAACAGTGCTAATGGGATGATGCCCGGTTGGACGCCTTGGCAGCAGCCGATGAGCACTGGCTTGACCCCGATGGTTCCACCTCAGTTCAACAATGATCCTGCATACCTTGCTGCACATCAACGTGCACTTCTGATCGCGAAACAAGCGTATCAGATGGCTGTTGCCCAACAGGCAATGCAAATGGCGGGCGAAGAATGGGAACGCAGCTCGAATGTCGGGTTCGGAAGTGGTGGTTCTGTGTATGGTGGAGGGAGCGGTGGGAGCATATACGGTGGTGGTGGCGGTGGGAGCGTGTACGGTGGAGGGAGCGGGGGGAGTGTGTATAGTGGCGTGGGTGGAGGAGCCGGCATGGCACCGATGGGCATGATGGGGGTGCCCAACATGGGGATGCTCATGCCGCCTAACCAGTGGGGAAGAAGTTCTGTGGCCTTTCCAGGCACCGCTGCCTCGGTCTACAGTGGCGTCAGCAGCTCGCAAAGCGAATATGGAGGTAGCAGAGGTGGAGGCTGGGGCACGCAGAGTGTCTACGGGGACTCGATCGGGTCTTCCTCTCGTGCAGGCTTTATGGGCAACGGTGGCCCCAGTAGTAGCGCGAGCGCACATGGTGGTAACTCGAGGCCTCGCGCTCGGACGGGCGTGTCGCCCCCCTCGGCGCCGTCGTCAAGGACCCCGGGGAAAGGTCCAGCAGCGCGAAGTCGGGCGGCCCCGCCGTCGAGCTGGAAGAGCGGCCGGTAGCCTCTCGTCGCTGATCACGTCTTCCCGTCCTGATCCGACGCCCCACATTATCTGCAACATTGTATACGTTCCTGCTCGTAACGACGTTCTCCACGGTCACTCCTTTAATAATACTATTTTCCCTACTCTCACAGCATTAATTGACACACTTTCTTTATGTTCTCGTCAACTCGTCGCTTGCTCTTTCCTTTTTTATTCTCCCTGCGACGATATCGTTTCTTTCTCGACTTGACATTCATGACCCTTGACGCATTCTTAGCATCGTTTTTGGAACGCCCTCATTGATTCATAATTCATTATTTTGTGTGCTCACCAACGCTCTCTCCCTCTTTCTACTTTGGATCGGCACGTTCGTTTTCTGGCATTTACACACGTTGGTCATCTTTACCTTTTTCTTTCTTATCGCAACTTCACAAACGAGGAATGTAAGGTCATATTTATTGGCATACGTTCATTCATTTGGTGCGAGCTCCCGAGCGCTTCTAGCACCGATGGTCTTGGTATCGATCTAGAAGGTGTGTCACGCTAGCACCGATTCAAGTCCCTGCATGACCTCACCGTGGGTACGACGTACGAGCAAATGAAGAGCGTACGCCAGTATTCATGAACATGACAGCCCAGCGTTCCGCCCCTCTTGATCCGGACACCTCCCTCCCTTTTTCCAAAAAAAAATCGTTGATAACGGTTTGCGCCCAGTAACCGTAGTAATACTAAGCCGCCCATCGATGATCGATCCCATCGCCATCATCCATTCCCCATTATCCGAGCTCGTCCGAGTATGACGTGGGTGTATCAGTCTCGTAACGTTAATAGGGACGTGCGCAGCACGTTCCCCGTGCATATACCCACGTCAACTTGGCACATACGATCGCCTCGAGGAACGGTAATCTACCCACCATCCGTCCCGTCCCGTCCGATGCGGCAAGTCCGTCCCCCTCGCTCGCTCCCACCGTCAACACCGACGACCTAGTACGAATACAGCCAAGCGTGTCAACGCCATCTACAAGTCGATGATCGGTACCATGGCATTGATCACCGATCACGCGTCACGAGCTGTCTCGCCCACTGCCACCGATGTAGTGCGCCGTCCGTCCGTCCGTCCGTCCAAGTCCAGGTTCGACGTTCGACGTTCGACGTTTGGCTCCGACGCGTGGGTGTCTTGCATTAGCATGGATCACTGGTCTCATCGTGACCCACGTCGAGGACGCCTCGGACGTGCGTTCGCGCGCGTTCCGCACGCACCTACCCACGCCGTCCACCTAGCACGTACGACGCGCGCGTCCTCGCCGTTCTCCTCGCCCGCCGAGTTTTATACTAAACGAGCGGGTGCGTACCGCGCAACGACATCCCCGTTCCCCACGTGATGCACACATGATGCACATCGATGGATATCGATGATCACCGGTCACCAACGTACCGCGTTCGTTCTACCATCACCGTCACTTTTACTGTACCGGTTAACCGCTTCCCGCCGCCATATAACCGCCCCGTTCGCATCCGACTTCAAGGGAGACGTACTACATCCCCCATCGGGTGCCTTGCTCGGTACTCTCAAGTCCCCGACGTTCCGATCATAATACATGCTATACACATGCATGGTGCCGACCGTTCACGCTGAATCACAACATAGACGGAGTCGCTTTTTCATTTCATCGGCACGTCCGAATCAAACGTCCTCGTGGCATACCGCATAGTCTCGAACCCCGAGCGTGACGTAGAAAGTGGGAATAAATCGTACACTGGTAAACCAAGAAGGACGGACTGTTCTACCAAGAGAAGATATGCAGATAAAGGGGAGGATGAAGCGCCAAGTTCAGGTTCGGGTTTGTGGGGCACATATTACTGCAGAGCGCATGCAAAAGAAACGATACTAAATTAAGAAAGAATCACAACTTGGGGTGTAAACAAGGAAGAGTCCGTCCAAGCGAGAGAATAGAAAGGAATGGAAATGTCGTTAAGCGACTTAACACGAGCAAAGTGTCATCCAGTCCAACAAGCATCGCTATAGGATAATATCACGCACACAAGACGACTGAATCGTTCCCACTTGAGCGTCCATCTATCAAGTTAGTATGCGGCTCCGTACCCCCCAGTCCCAGGTTGTGGCGGGGCTGCACCGGGTGGTAGGTTGTACACTGTCGATGTGCGTGAATATCGGTTTTGAGGCGCTTGCGATGTCGGCCGTCTCGAGGTTGGTCTCGCGACTCTCCGCACGCCATCTGGGCCTGGCACCGGGCCATTGTCTGACAAGCTCACCCCGCGCGATTGCCGTTGGTTGGGTATCTGCAGTGAGGTCTCTTCCGGCTCTGTGGAATCCCCACCGTACTGGTCGTCAAAGGCAACAGCGAGCGCTTCAGATGCCCGGAACGGGTTCTGCGTCTCGCCTGGGTAGTGGTTCGACAAGGTAGGGTTACGAAGAACGCCACCATTGGTTCCTGCTGTGCGGGCAACTTGGGCGTCAAACTGGGGATAGCGCACAGAGGTATCTGAGTAGACGTCACTGTATTGATCTTGAGGGCTGGAGACTAAGCGTTGATTGGAAAGCGAACCCATGTCGGAAGCGTAGGTGATGTCCTCGCTTGAGCGGGAAATACCGACCGACGATGCAGAAGCAGCAGACGTGAGCATCCTGTTGGCGGACAATGGAGCAGGAAGCACCAATGGGCCATTGCTGTCGTGTCGCTGCCTTGCAGCATAGGGGGCTGAGGGTGAGGATTCCGAAGTGGACGAATCAGGACCCCCGTTCGAAGGTGGATGATTGATGTCAGATGTCGAAGCCGTTGAATACCTGTTGCTGGTAACAAGACAGTTAGTCGGCTGCCCATCAAACGAGTTCGCACTTACCTCTTATCGACCGCCGAGTCGCGCGACTGCACACCACTCTTCCAGCGACGTTCCCGCTCAAACTCGACCCATCGTTTCATGACGATGTGGGAAGAATCAAATTCACCTTCCTTGTCGCCATGGGCACCCCCTTTGTCGCCAGTAACCCGACGTGTTTGACCCCAAGAAAAGTCGTCGAAGTGCCAGAACGCATAAGCGGGGAGGAGACCGTTCCAAATGGGAAGAGAGATAAGGTAAACAATCATCCATCCGATGTATGCAATCTTGCGTGACGTGACGACAATCAAAAGACCGGGAAGACCGAGGACGAATGCCAACAGGATGAGCGGAATAGTTGTGTTGGTACCACCGGGGATGATAGAGATGATGATGAGGTAGAGTGTAAAACTGATGGCAGCCGGTAAAACCAGCGTACCCAACAATTCCATTCCGACAACAAACTGCATCGAGAAACAAAAGGTACCACAAAGATCGCGGACAAGGACGAGCTCAAATAGGTTGTGAACGGTCGAGTTGATCCAACGACGACGTTGCGACAAGAGAACGCGGAAGGAATCAGGGACAATGGTCTTGCAAACCGCTTGCGGGCAGAATATGTTTTTTCGTCGGGGGAAGGTCTTAAGCAATAGGGTAGTAAGGTACCGATCTTCACCGAGGAGTAGCAGATTCTTCTTGTGAAGCGTGTCAACCACGTTTTCCGAATAGTGTTCCACGATATCTGGGTTGGCCAAGACAGGGACCCAATAGCCACTGTCGCCTTTGGGAGCCTTGATCCTGTACATACTGAAACAACCTGGTAGACAAGTAACACCACCGAACATGGCTTCAAATGCCTTCGTCAAATGATGTGAGATGTAATACTCAAAGACTTGAACAAGGTATTGGTAAGCACGTAAGCGGGTCTAACGTTTACTCTCACCTTGAATCATGGTGACGAAATTATCGGTCTTGTTCGCAATTTTCGTCTCACCACAGAGCCCCATAATCTCGACATCCACGACCATACACGAGACCATGCGCGTCAACGAGTCAGGGAATACCTTTGTATCGGCATCCACACAAAGGACAAGCTCATAGCGGTCTGGACTGACGCCTGTGGCCCTCCATATCGAGTTGAAGAACTCGTACTCGAATGTCGTCATACGTTCGTCAAACATGACCTTTTGAAGGAAGGCCATCAAAACAATTTGAGAATCACGTTTGCCGCGATTTCCAGGTTTCGAGTCATTGACCTCAAGTGGGTTGCCAACCTTGGCGACGAGGATCATCGGAACCCGTTGCTGCTTTTTACGTTCGACTGTCCCATTATCATAGTCGTAGAAACCAGCGTAGACCTTGGCCATATTATGTCGTTTGTGACCATCCGCGATTGCAACATACGAATGGGGCTGAACTTCTTCGGGCGGAACGACAAAGTCCTTCATCATGGACAAGCAGATATCGGGCGTCGTGAGAGCGTTCCCTGCACCCTTGACCATACCATCGGCAATGACCAGAATGACTTTGTGGCTGTTGGGATAATCCGTGGTGGCGAGTGAATCGATTGTCGTCCGTAAACCTTCTACAGACTCGGAGTATGCAGTGACAAGGCAGATAGTGTGTACGAGGGGAAAATTGAATGGTTCATAGTCAGGAGCAGGTTGGGGAACGACATTGTGGAGAGGGAAGGGGCATGGGGTGTCTACAAACGACGAACGGGCTGAAAATGCACGCATCGATGATTCAGTGACCGACGCTGTGCTCCTCGAGAAACGGTAAGCGGGTGTATCAGGAGGTGATCCCTTTCCAGGGACTCTCGATAAGTATGCGGTACTATGCTTGCTTGGAACATCGAGCAAGCCATAAGACGTCGGTGGGCGGGGGTTTGGGCCTTTGGGAGCGTTCTCGACAGGAGTGAAACGAGAGATGGAGGGTAGTACTGAACGCTTGTTGCTCTTCCCGTTGCGCAGACCACCCTTTCCAACGTTGGGTCGGTATTGACTTGGGGCAGGGCGGTAGATATCGTTAGACCAGGCCTCGATCTCCTCGGAGCGTTGCATCCGTTGCTGGTAAGTTTCCCGAGGGAAATTCCCAAGTTTCCACGAGTAGAACCATGCGAACAAGACAGCCATGGCAAAACGAATGAAAACGACACCAACAATGAAAACGAGGGAAAGGTAGAGGACGACGTCAGAGGCCACGCAGCCAATGCTACTGGTGTCGATGAACCCAACGGTGACAATGTCCTCAAGACATTTGCCAAGCTGATTCTCGCCAGCACGCATAAGCATCATGGTGATATCTTTGCCATTGTATACGCCATTCGCGTTCTTCATCTCGTCGAAGCGCGATGGATACTGGACATAGGAGGTGCTCAGCCAATTAAGGAGATTAAGGTCAAGCACGCTGCTATACCAGGAGGTCAATCTCAGCGGCAAGACAAACAAACGAGGTGATCTCACGATTCAAACACTGCCAGGTTACGATTGCTTGCGACAATATCATCCCAAGTGTAGTAAACCTGACCTAAGCGCTTCACGTTCACGTTGGATAGTTGCCTGGCTTGGGAAGATATGTGGCAATTGGTGCTAGATCCATAGCCGGTCGAGTTGACTGAACTAGACTGAGGATTGAAGACGTTGCACGGAAAGTACCAATCCAGATTCTCTCCGGTACCGTTGATGGGTGATCCATTCGCCCGAGTGATGTAGCCCAAGCAGTTTTCGTTGACATTCTGGAACAGAAAGCTGGCATCGTGGGACGCGAGATTCCAGCCACCAGAGATTAATGGATTCGTAGCACCATTGAACGGTCCGACCGCAGGATGCTTGAAATTTGAGAAATCGTAGTCGTAACCGTGAATGATCACAGAACCGTTGCTAATCTGACCCTGGTGAAATCGATTGGGAGGAGTTCCGCAGACTGTCTCCGTAAAACCGAAGGTAATAAAACCAACAGCGGCCATTTCGGAGAGAATGATGCTGAGTAAACCCATCTTCTCCCTCCATGCACGTTGTTGTTCTGGGGTCCGCATACCTGGTGACGTCGATGAAGTCCTGTGGCACAGCCAAAGATTAATGTCACCTACCACATGCACTGAGCACAAAGGAAGGGATCCAACACGTGATGAAATAGCAGTATATGAACCAACAATCCTTTGGACCGGGTCCGATGCCATCAAGGCACCTTCGGGAAGTGCCATCTGGTATAGTCAACGGGGCAGTAGATAGAGTGGACTGAGGACGTTTTCGGCGCAAAGTAGCACCACGCTTGAAGAGTGCAAGACCCGACTCCTGCATATCCTGCTCTCGGGCGAGCAACGATTTGCCGCGGCGAAGCATTTGGGGATAGTTGCCAGTACCTAGATCATAGGCACGGTCTCAGTGAATGGATTCACTTCTCTCATCAAACGATGACGTACTGGAAGGTTGCACGCCTACACTGGTATCGTTTGCCATCTGCTCGGCATGGGTTCGATAATGCCACTGGCGATGGCCGGGTTCGATCTTTTCTCTGTCAGGTCTGACCAAACTCTTCTTCCTGCCCACCCTGGTTTGCTCCAAAAAGTCCGCTGTTTCCTCGTCTGGATGTGGTGGGGAGAACTGGTTTTGGTACGGAGAAGGCAAGGTCCGTTGGCGTGGGCCATCTAGAGTGCCCTGCCTGTCGCCACGTTCGGTATTCTGAAAAGTGATGTTGGCTTGGCCAGAGCGGGGACTGAGTGGTTGTTGGCCATAATATGCACCAGGCGGGGGCGAGGTAGGAGGAGGAGGCGCCGTCGGTTGGCCATACGGCTGGTTGGCGGGATAAGAGGGCGGTCGAGGGCGACTGAGGCGACCAGGGTGCTGCTGCTGATGTGGATAGCTCATTGCGGGGGCGAGGTGCAGCTGCGGGGGGGATGGCCCGCTCGGAGGGAGAAGGAAAAGAGCGGCGAGGTGAGAGAGACTGGCAAGGTGTGAGACGACCGACGAATGGCCGAATAGGAACCAGCTTCACTTCCATCGGTCATCCGCTCGCGTACCGTAAAAAAATCATCACATTTTTTATTCAATGCCTAGTCTCTACTCTACATCGTTTGACGGGTACCCCAGGCTTGGCTAGTATGGCACAAAAAAATCCAAGGAGAGGTTGGCCAGCCATGCGGAAGAAGCGTGCCTGAGCGTTCCATTCTGGCTGCGGCTCGACAGCACGCCATCAGTCCCTCAATCCGGGTGCAGTCCCCTGACGGAGACATGGGAACGGCCCTTGTTTATTGATATTCTTGTCTATTCATCCAGTGCGCTGACAGAGCAGCTCGAATCAGGTCGCGAGGGCACTCGATATCTATCTAACATCCACCATCACTACTGACTTGCTTACCTCGCAGTCTATGCCTCGTGGTCAATCTCGGGCTCAGGGTAACGCTTATTGTTTTCGCCCTTCGACACGGGCTAATCGTTTAGGATGCATTTGTCCTGGACTTAACAACCGACTATTCCATGTGCTGCTTGTTTCCTCGCCCCCGTGCAATGTAAAGTAAGTAGGCGTTGAGGTGAATTGGCTCCCCCTGCCGTTGGCTGCGAACCAGTCATTTCACATCAAAACTGAGGCTTCTTGGAAAATTGTACCACCCAATCATATCTCACCGTCCCGCCGCTGGCGGCCGCGCAAGTGCGATCCGCCCGCTGAGCAATCAACCGTGCAAATTTGATGGTACCCTAGGTGCCGCTGGCATAGAATGCATCCCCAAATCAACATTCTTCCGCACAACGTTGCAGATCCACGCAGTCCCATCTCTGAAAAAGGTCCAGCAATTTGCTCTCACCATATCGATCTAGCAAACCGGATACCACGGCGGCGAATTTGCAGAACATCGGCGCTTCCCCTCGGGTATGCCGGAGTCGTTGCTTTCCGTTACGGGCTATGCAATGACTTGGTGTATCCAACACGCGCATGTATCGTTCATCCGTACTTGACAAACGTAACCTCATCTCTTCAACCGTAATGGCGTTTCGAACCATTCCAGTCTTACACGCGTGGATCAGGCGGACAACGATGTGGGGGTTTTCTTGCTCAACGCCAACAACTTCTCCCGCCTTGGATCACACGCACATACAGAAAGTATGACCCCAATCGTGCGCGCATTCTGCTAAATGATCGAAGTCGGCTTTACAGTATGATTCGAATGCCATTATCAACGTGGGGTTCCCCATCTCGGATCTCGTGAAGGATAGTGGAAAGTGAAATGCCCACTTCTGGCGTCCGTTGGTCGCATGTTGGACAGACACACCACACCCCTCCAGAGAGTGTCTTGCATCTTCTATCGTTATGACGCGCCGTACAATGCAGCCACATACGTCATACGTCCATACCCCCGCACTCCCCCACCTTGTTCGTCATCATAAAATGCACCGTCAGGGCCTCCGAGACAGTCAAACGGGAGTCAAACGTCTATGGCGTCATCACGTCACCAAATGGGGACGGGAAAACGACAAACACGCTTCCCCCACGGCACAGCACGCGTCCACCACGCGTCAACGTCTCTTACGCAACGTTTCTTCTTCCTCTCCTCCGCCACAGCTTCGCAAGTGCGCACATTCTTTCTCACAAAATGCCTGAACAAAGGAGGCATTAGAATCGTTCATGACATCACTGTGAGGCCCCCTCACTTCCTTCCATCCAATTTCGCTGCGGTGTCAACGCGACGCTGTCAGCCGCTTCATGTCCGCGTCACCCTGTCACATGTCATTTCAGCCCAATATCTACGGATGATTGGTCCGGCGTCGAATATATCCACTCGGCAGTGCTCAAAGTGAGTCAAAAGCGAATCCAATGCGCGTTTTCGCGAAGCCTTGGACTCGCGTGTATGCCGGGCTACCGCGCTCAAGTACGTAATATAGTAATCAATCATTCACTGGAACTAAAAGTGTCCCACTGCACCCTCCCAACCTCCGAGGCGCGAGGCGGCCTGCGGGTCACAGGACAGAGGCAGAGAATGGGGAGGAAACGGCGCGACCTACACGTTGCTGCAAAGTCGTTCACACAGCTACGCCAGGGACTACTCCTCTCCCATGTCTTCTTTCTTTCGCCCTCTCAGCCCTCTCACGATGGGTTCCTGATGTTGATGGGGAGAACGTTCGTCACGGGCCATCTTGACTCCTCTCGTTTCGCACATAACGCGTTAAGAGTATGCGGGCCGGTCAAACGGACACCCTCGTCGAATAATAAAAATATAGGGACCCTATGCACGTTCGCTCGTTCCTATCTCAGATAAGCAAATGCCACTCCCTGTCACCACCGACGCCACGAATCCATATCTACGACGTCTCATTAATGGCTTCATTTTCGCGCGCCATTTGACGCGATACGGATGGAGCGCGTGGAGCGCTGTTCATTTCGGAGTGATTATCGTTCGTTCTGGGCGCGCACCAGACCCTACGAAGCACTGGCACGCTCCCGGACGCCACCAGGAGAGCGCCAACGGGATAAGTCGGAAGAGAAGTCGGGCCAGAGCATGTCGGATTGCAATTTTGGCGGGTAATTTATTCCGAGTCGGATCTGTCGTAGAGGAGATGAAAACGACCATCTCCGATGAGCAGATGAAACAAAGCAGAGCACCCCTCCCGACTCTTTTGTTTGCTACGTACCGTCACTTGTCGGGTCCATCGACCCTGAAATAAAAAGTATTAGGGTGGCTAGCGTTATCTGACCAAACAGGTCCGCGTAAACCCGTCGTCGGAAGCGCAGCAATACCCCCGTCCGACCAAGAGATAGCAAGCCAACCCCCTGTTCACAAAAACGACCGAATATCGTATGTCGAATTTCCGAGGACAGCGCTCCATGGCATTTCTGATCGAAAATGGTACCGCCCGGAGGGGGTCGTGATCGCTTCTTCGTCATCTGTAACAAGGATTCCCCTTTTGATTTGATATACTGCTTTGATCACTTCGCAGATCGAAGGCGAGGACGCGACGCATGCCTTGTTTTCTTCCATAACCATCAGTGAAATCAAGTATCAACGACTCTGCTGTGCTGAAAATAGGTCGGCTTGGTGTGAATAGCCGGGGTTGGCGTTTGGTACCATGCCGCCAGACCAGCTGATAATGGACCAAGGCAAGAGAAACGAAACGTCACCCCGTGGTCACAAAGGTAGGCAGTCCCGACCACCTAGAACGAAGGGGAGGCCACGAGGCGGGGGATGCCCCCATTTGGGCCGCCCACATGACCATTGGAGAACAAATAATTTCTAAATACGGTCGCAAGGTTTATGTTTTTCATCGCGAGCTGCGCAACCCATCAAACGAGATCAACTAACCATCGTGACACCCAGACATATGCATTCGAAATGGTGGCACAATGCTGCGCTAGACAAGGGCCGCTGCTCTCGGTCGTGTTTCGTGCACGATATCCAGCCCGCCGAGGAGCGGAGAGGAATGGTTCGAATGCCAAGTTGTGGCCGCGGTCACCCCATGTCACTCTGAAACGACCGCATACATGGAAAATCTGAATATCAGCAGCGACATTCGACTGCTCAGAGTAATGATCTCGTATTGTGTAGGGGTGTACGCGTTGTTCCTGAGACCATCTCGTTCCACCGTTTCGGAACAGATCTCACCCAAGTCGAGGCCTCGGCGATCCTATCTAGGAAGGGACGAGGGGCAGTGGCCTGCTGACCGTAAATGACTGAAATTGCGTCACCAGGCCATCAACAGAAACGTTCAGTAGCCCGGGAAGAAACATGCAATCCATTGCCATGGTCCCGCAGACGCTAGAATGGAAAGCACGCCTATCCGGCCTGGCTATCACTCACATTCTCCCGCACTTCATCCTGAAATCTATGATGCTACTTGTTCAAATCGGGGATCTGACCCCTACGTAGGTGGGGCGGCTGTCCATCATGAGGGTATTGGTGAGACACGATGCTAACAGCGTTGTACAAGCGAGCTGGGTATAAAATGTCGGAGAACTGAACACCGGGGATCAGCAAAAAAAACACACCTCTCTGGAGCTCTCTCATACACATACTTCCATAGCTCACAATGAGCGTCAACAACGTTACTTCTATGGCTCACTTCCACTCGGTGGTAAGTCGCCCGTTTCCATGGACGGGACGACGCCACTGACATTCCAATTTCCAGGTCAATGGTACACGACCCGTCATCATCGAATTCTGGGCCGAATGGTGTGCAACGTGCCAACCGATGGCACAGCTTTATAACCAGCTGGCTGCACAAAACCCTGATGGGGAATTTTACCGACTTGATATCGAGGAGGTTCGGGAAGTTCCCCAGGAACTGGGTGTCCGAAACGTGAGTCTTGCGAATCGGGAGGATCATGAAAGGGGTACTAACGACGACGTGTGGTCAGCTGCCCGCGTATAAAGTATATGTGAAGGGCGTCCAAATTGGCGAGTTGGTGGGCGCAGACCGTGTGCAACTCAGCGTAGGCAGATCCTCCAGAGATCACGTGTACAAGCTGACCCCTCGTACCGTGCTCTAGCGACTCGTCTATAAGACCCTGAATATGTGATCAGGCAGATTAATTCCTTCGGGGATTGCGGTGGACGACTTGTCGTCTCGCCATACCTACTCATAGATGGGATTTCACGAGGATTCAATTATGCGCTTTCATAGATGCAACTTACGGGTGTGCTTTAGTCTGTATGGCCTTTTGTATCGGGTTTCTTTGATTTCTTGATGTTACTGCGTCTCGGCGTTTGCAACAGAAGGATCTAGGTGGTGCCCCTGGGCCGACAACGTGTCGACAACGAGCGGGGCGCGTGATCCAGACTCGAGGCGGCACGCCTGGCGCCCTTGATGGGACAAGAATTGAGAAACTCTGGCCTCTTTGATGTCGCCGTGTCAGGCTGTCAGACGAATTAGGTGCGAACACTGCGCACCAGCCACTTGCGAGACCTGCAAGCGCAAAGGAATATCAAATACAAAATACTCCCTAGCGGACTCCAGGTGTCGACTGGATCTTTGCGCTTCGATTTGATGTAAAATCAAGCGCATGTGGGGATCCGACAAGGACGAACCTCTAATTAGGATTGGGCTATTGGCTGGCTGGCGAGCACCCTGGGGCCATTCCCCATTACCCGAAAATCCAGGGCGCAATCAAAAGGTTCACCTCCCGTAATGGTGGACGCGGGTCTTGCAGAAAGCTAGATAACACATCCCTGGGCTAGGCTATGACTGGAGGTCCAGAGTAGCAGTGCTTTTGTTTCATGAATTATTTGTTTCGACCAAATATCACACATTGCACGCCTCGAGGCTTGTGTGAGACGAACAGGTCGAGCACGAGGACAACAGACTGTCCAGCCTACCCGCCCCTAGACTTACCTCCTACCACATCTACCATGGCGTCGGTCTCAATATCCTCCTCGCCGATAACTCAGGTCTCTCAGCACCAAGTGCCAATCCAGTCCAATTTACAGCCTCAGTTACTCACTAGGCTCCTTCTCGACCTACGCGGCAGGCGCTTTTCTGTAGATAGAGAGACTATCATGAACCTTCCAGAATCCGTCCTCTTATGTCTCTTCCCAAACGGCCTTGTCCTTAGTCGACAAAGTGCAGCCTTTACCGACAGTGGCGACAATGAGGAGGACGAAGAAGTCTATGCAGTCGACGTGGGTCTCTCATGCTCGGGTACTCTACCTGCCTGAATTTTCACCCCGGCTGAATTTTACTGGTCATAGTTCGATCCAGAATGCTTTGCATATGTTTTGGATTTCTTCCGGAATGCATCAGACACGTTTTATGGCACCGCAAGCTCCCCTGGCCTCTTCGCCGCCCAGCAGCATCTGCTGGATGGGTCCCCTTCCGACTTTGGTCCTTCCGCTTCTCAGAACCCGCTCTTGAGCAAACAAGCCATCATCGTACTTCGAGAAGAACTTGAATACTTCGCTATACCCCCGAAGAACAGCAACGCAGCCACCGACGAACAAGGCATTGCTAATGTGGCACTTCTCGACATTAAACGTCGCTGCGGACAAAACATCATGGAGAAACGAAATATCTTTACTGCACTACAGCGCAATGTTCAGAGGGAGAACAATATCGCCGAGCAACACCTCATTGATATGCTGTGCATGAGGTGATTCGGATTCCCCGACGTGCCTACTCGTGTCTGTTACTGACAATCGTCAGTGGGTTCAATCGCGACGACGAGTGGGGCTTCCGCGCCATGGAACCCTCCCGGTGCTGTATATCGTCGATAGCGCTTGTGTTACTCAAAACAGGTATCGTGCATCACATGCCAGCTCCAAACGGCGAACGCCCTGTCACGATCGACTACAATCAAATGGCGACAGCGCAAAAGTTGCTCCTGTTTTGGAGAAAACCCGCAGTAGGTCTCACGTCCATGATTTTACGCTTGTCCGCTCATTGTTTCTCCCCGTAGCGCAAATGCTGGTGGGACGGTTTAGAAGTGGACTTAGCACAGCCCGGTGAACCAACCCAGATAGTGAAGCTATGGGCAAGAAGGGTCTGGACACTCGAACTGAGTTTGGTTCGTGTTGTTCTGCCTGGTTTGGCATGCCTACTAATCGCATCGCGTGCAGGTTTAACTATAAACGCTACATGTCCCTTTTTTTACACCTTTCGAGCACAAGCCATTTATCATCTATACCCATCATCCATATGGAGCCCACTTTAATGATATAACGCACGCTATCATCTTGAAATCTGGTAGGGAAATCGCGCTAACATGTGAAAAAAAATTGTATAAGATCACTCAAGTTACTAGGGTGTTGGGGATCGTGCCTAGGCGACGCAGCAATGATAAACTAAGCCTTGTCGGGATAGCTGACGATAAGATACAGATTTCCAAATTTAATGTTACACAAAGCGTATCACGACGAAAACTCGATTGCCACGATTCAAAATTTTCCTAAATTACGCCTTATCAAGACTGGTCTGAATAAGGTTCTGAATAGAATAGGTCAGCGGCCCCAGTAAACACAACATTGCATATCAAACATACTGTCAACCCTTGTTGGTTGGCACCAACCAAGTCGCCAAGACGCTCGCCGTTCTTGAATGCGATAAACGTGGGCATCTAATTCGACGATCGACGTAAGCGCCGAATCAAGAAGAAATGGAGAGAACAGACCGCTCGAATCCCTACTGCCTCGGAAACGTCAGGGACCTCGTCAACATCGACCTTGTAATACTCCACGCCCTCTTTAGCATTTTCCTGCTCGAGTTTCTCAAAGTGAGGTGAGATAAATCTGCATGGACCACACCAAGTGGCCCAGAAGTCGATGATGATGACTTTGCCGCTGTTGATCTGTGATAGGATCGTATGTGCTGTCTAATCGTGTCCCAGATCGACGAATGAAAGAGTACGTACGAGCTCGTCGAACTCGGCCTTTGATTTGATTTCCTTGACCATGGTGATGATGTGGTTGTATGAGCGTTTCTGGAGACGCCAGAACTGCTGGACGCATCATCTTTATATCCCCACAGACTCGCATACAGCATGTTATTGCATCATTAGGTCACATGACTTATCTGTCAGCAATGGTGCATGACTTACAAAGTCGCACAGCCAAGGTCATGCACTATCCCTACGATCACGTGCAAGTCTTTCTCACTCTATCAAAGATATCCCAGGCTCCATCGCATCGACGGAGGAAGCAATCTACCGTGAATTAAGCGTGCTTTCCAATCATCTCGCTTATCAAGAATCTGCGTAATCTGTAGAGAGAAGTTACCAGAAAGACGTGGAATCCATTTTCTGGAGCAAACTCACGGGAACGAGAACCACTTTCCTACAATGTCGCACGTCCTATGTCGGACCGTCATCCGCTTTTGGTGCCTTATGCTTCCTAGAATGTCTGGATCTCTGGACGAGTACATGCCAATATTGTCACCTAGGGCTTGTCTAGGCCACACTAACTATCCCGGCATGTGCAAGAACGGAACCGTGTGATATGTCAAGCAAGGTGTCTCCCTCGTCGTCTTCCCCCGAGGCCTCCAGGGCACCGTGATAGAGCAAGCACGCTACCATGACTTAATCGTGCTAGGATTGAACCCAATGCGGTGCTTTGCGATAAGACACTCCAAACCCGGGGCTATATACAGTGCAAAGATGGCGCTCATCGAGATCTCAAATATGGAGATCTATGAACAGCAATAGGACTCTAGATTTTCTTAAGGCTGTTGCAACGTGCGTTCAAAATGAAGGAGGTGGCGCATAGAAGGCGATGGTGCGACTTCGTGACCAGATGACGTGATGAGAAAAGAAACGTGGTTAGCGCAGAGGGTGCTCGTCCAGCATCGTCGATGGAGGAGGAAAAGGTAGGTCATCGAATTGATTACATGGCATCAAATTCACCACCTTGCCTACCGTAGGAAGCGTGATGCGACTGAATCGGGGGGGAGGGCGAACGTCAGACATGGCGGGAATATAACGATAGGATGACTCGTCGACGGTCCCGATAACGTTAAAGACGAAGTACGAAAATAAAATGAACACAGCACACCAACGATTGTCAAAAGGGATATCGAGCAGCGTGAAGAATCGGTCTCCAACCTATTCGTTCAACAATCGGAACACAAAGCACGCATACCTCTCAAGCGCGAACTACCGAATACTGGCAATAAAGGCACAAGCTAGGTGTTAGAGGGTTGTCAAGGTAGCCGCTAAAGGCTTTGATAAAGTCCCCCGCCCACTCTTGACAAGTCTAGTTTATGGGGGGTTGAAAACCTAAATTCATCAGCAACACACTCGATAACCAAACCGTGGAGTTCGGTCGACGGCATCGCTGAAAGTGTCTGGGTGAAAGGTACCAAGCGGTAAAGCCAGTCTCGTCAGAGACGAGGTATCATCGGGTACGGAACAGTGAAACCACGGAACAAGGAGAGAATAACACCGAGAAAGGAGTTAAAGGAGGACCGTAATCTGGATGGATGGAGATAGAGCTCCACGAAAATGATGATCAGCAACTGGAAGACAGTCCCGTTCAAGCCCGTTGATTCCACCGCGGAAATATTGCACTTGTCCTCATTACGTGGCCGCTTCTGTGTTTTCTCGTCTTGCTCATAAACCTTCTCGCAATGCCGGGCTTTCTGCCCGCCTCGGATTTCGTTGAGCGTTTTTGTTTCCTTGTCTTCCTTGACGTAAATATGGATCGAACCGCCCCACGTCTTGGGCTACGAATGGTCGCAATTTAGCACTTGGTAGATTGATTTATTCTCACAAGCATCACCGAGAGGTATTTGATAACGATCATTTGTGTGAAAAAGATCAGAAAAGCAACGAGTACAACCAGATTACGCCACAAGTGTCTGCGGTACACTGTGATACCATATCCAGCCTCCAAATAGTTGTTGCCAATCACGACGTTGCTCCCCGGTTGTGCACCAAAAAGCATGCAAACCTGGTTAGGACCCAAATTGTCGCTATTGCGGTATGTCAATTTCTGTTAATCACCAAGAAATGAAATCACAAACGGGTATTCGGTTATTCCAGGACCATCGCTAGGAGTAACATAAGAACCATCACAGCTCAACGATGTACGCATAAATTCGTTCTCCATGGCCCCAGCCCACGCATAAGACAGGGGATTGAGGTAGCTCTATGTTGCAAGCCAGAAAAAATTCCGCAAAGGATAAACAAGACTCATGATTCAAAATAGCCATCGCTTCACTTGGAATGTGGATATTATCCCGAGTATTGGATCATGCTCGTGAGGAGTGCCCATCCGTGGGCGTGAGAGCGGTAGCCGTACCGGTGGCAATGTAAACAAGAATGGAGATGGGGCTAGAGGGTGGGGACGGTGTCGGCATGCCACTCGCTCAGCTCTTCCACTTCCTGGCCTCAAGGGGCGACTTTCCGAGATACACGGCAGAAAAGGTGACGTTGGAAAAGGTTTTCGACAAGGTGGTTCGACAGACCAACGTGCTGGAGGAAAAGTACATGCCTCAACATCAATTTAGACTTTGGTGAACCGCGGATCGTTGGGGTTGACTCGGCAGTGTTTCTTCAGCGGGACTTCCGGGGACCACACGAGTGCGTGAGTTTGTCAAAGAAATGTGACGATTCTGTGGTTGTGTTGCCGGTGTCAAATGCAACGTGTGGAGATCGACATTGGTTTGCAGTCAGGAGGAAGTTACGAGGCGGACGGAGGAGTGATCAGATGGTTGCAGGATGTGATTTGCGGAAAAGACGTGATGGGAGTGACTGTCGTCGCATTTCCACGAAGAGGATGTGGTGTGAGCCCAAATATACTGCGACCCTCGTGTAACGACTAGACTGCCACGCTTAGCCGCTAAGCCAAAAGGCAGACGATACTGAGTGGTTACACTCAGTACCGCGGACGGTATATGTATTAGTCACTGGGATCTAAAGAACCCAGCGTGGTTACATCTCGGTGGCGAGACAATACTACAGTGGTTATTATCCTCACTTGTACCGTTCGTGCTTTGGGGCCGGTTACGGTGGGACGAGAAAACCTTCTTGGCGCTCCTTGGCGCTCTTGAATTTTCACGTTGAGGTGAAACGGTCCCAGCCCACCGAAAGCTGACAAGTAAAATGGTGGAATTAACGTGGCGACCCCTCCTACCTAACACGGCCACGATAACGAACACAGAGGTTTTAGTGGGTATTGTGTCTAACCTGACCCTCTGATTTGACCGAGGCAACTGGCAGCTCATTGAGTCCCACCACCCCCTACGGTGTAGGGCGTGCGTAAATGGATTTTCCCTCAGAACCGGGAGTCTCCGACCCCCGCCATAACATATTATGTAGGACTAGTTTAGACGGTCGCTACATAATAACATCGCTTGTCTAAAAAAAAGAGAAATGGTCCCAGCAAGTTTATTATTGTAATGAACTTCGAATCGGAGGTAATATACAGTGCAAGGTCTACAATACAGCGATATATGCATAACAACACAACGATGAGGCTCTAGACATTCTAAGAGTTGCTGGGGCATTAACGATCGGGTGGTGTATAGATATTAGAAGGTGACGGTGGGTCGCGACAGGGTAACGTGATGGGAAAGGAAACGTGACGTGGAAGAAAGGAAGAAAAAGTAGGCCGTCGAACGGGCCGCGTGAGTACCAAATTACCGCCTTGCGTACCGCAGGAACCGCGATGCAACTAAGAAAGGAGGGCAGTCAGACACGGCGGAGAAACAAGGATAGAAAGTTGACTCACCGATAGTCACGATGATGTTAAAGACAAAGTACGAAAACAAAATGAACGCATCACGCCAACGGTTGTCGAAAGCGATATTGAGCGGTGTAAAGAATTGGTCTCCAACCTGTTTGTTTAATGGTCAGAGGGCAAAACACGCATATATTGCAAGCACGACGCACCGAGTATTGGCAGTAGCGGCACAAGCTAGTAGCGAGGGGATTGTCAAGGTAGCCGCCAAAGGTGTTAACAAAGTCTCCCGCCCACTGTTGACAAGTCTGGTTCGCAGGAGGGTTGAAGACATTGAATTCGTCAGCAGCACACTCAATAACCAAGCCGTGGAGTTCGGTCGACAGCATCGCCGAAAGTGTCCGGGTGTAGGGTACCAGCTGGTAAAGCCAGTCCCGCCAGAAGCGGGTCATCGTCGGGTATGGAATAGTGACACCACAAAACAGGGAGAGAACGATGCCGAGGAAGGGGTTAAAGAGGACAGCAATCTGAATGGATGGAGATAATGCCGCGACAACTTGACCAATCGAAACACCAAACAGCTCCATGAAAATGGTGATCAACAGCTGGAAGCCGGTCCCGTTCAAGCCAGCAGCACCCTGGCCAAAGCGCATCGGGTACACCATCAGAACCCAGTATACGATCGCACACAGTATCGAGTATGGAATCTCGCCAATGAGCTGAGCGATGGCAAAGACGTAGGGTGAATATATCCGACTGGACGACTCTCGAATGAAGGTTCCTGTAGTAGGTAATGTTAGGACGGTCTCTCGTAAAATACCGGCATACTTACGTCTGTTGAAGATGAACATGGGCTCAAGCTGCGTCATGACGATCGCAGGCAACACGACAAGCCAGAAACTGCAAGACAGTTGTATACATTGAATATGAATCTTGCCAGGGGAAAGAGAGGAAACTCACATTGAAAATGCACGATACTGCAAGTCCCGAAGAGAGTGACCCAAGTTCAGGAACGACAACGAGATGAACAACGAGACGAATGCGTGGACAAACAACCTGCTAAAAACATAGTCGGGAGAACGCCATAACGCAATGTTGTTCCGCTTGATGACAGTGCGCAGCTGGTACATGAAGGACGTCGCATCTGCATATTCTGAGTCAGAAAGATTTACTGAGCGAGAGATTGACACCATACATGTACGAGTCTGGCTTTTCTCGGCAGCGGGAATAGCCAAGCCTTGAGACTTGATTTCGTCGATTTCAGCGCGCATCCGCTGGTACTCAGGCGAATCGAGCCACACGTCCTTCCAATCACGAGGACCGACTCGGGGAGACAGCCCGGCTCCAACCGCCTCGAGCATATATTCTGCAGGGTTCACATTGGGGGGGCAGACCGCACCGTTCCTGGTAAAGTATTCCCGAATGACTTGCGAGTCCTTGCCAATGTCGCCACAATACACGGTCTCTCCGCCACGCTCCAACAACAAGAGACGGTCGAAGCTCTCGAACAGTAAGCTCGAAGGCTGATGGATAGTACACAGGATAGCCTGTCCTTGATCCGCGAGTTTTCGCAAGAAGCGCACCAGGTTCCATGCGCTCTGTGCATCCAAGCCAGAAGTGGGTTCATCCAGGAACAAAAGCAGTTCGGGTTTGCTCGCCAATTCAACGCCGATAGTGAGACGCTTGCGTGCCTCGACGCTCAGGGTCATCACAAGCGCCTCCGTGAAGTCTTGAAGCTCCAAAAGCTCAATGATCTCTTCGACGTAGCGGTTCTTCTCCTTGATGGAAACTTCAGCAGGTTGTCGCAAGTAAGCGGAGAACCGCAACGCCTCCCGAACCGTGGCCGTTCCCTCATGAACGTCCATTTGTTCAGCTATGTATAGTGATTAGACGGCGAATATCGCGCGGGACGTCAGGCGTACCATAAGCAGTTCCGCGGGCGAAGTCTAGACCAATGGGCCGGCCATCGACGAGGATGTCGCCCGTAACAACACCAATGTTTTTCCTCTGCGCGAGAACATCGAGACACGTAGTCTTCCCTATCACACGTGTCAGACTTTCCGCCGCTCAAAGCGTTACAACGCAAACGCACCTGCACCAGATGCACCCATCAGGGCCGTCAGAGTCCCAGGTTTGACATAGCCGCAGACATCGTGAAGGAGTCTTCTTGTCCCACCAGGTACAGGGACATGATAGTTGAGATTCTCCCACGTAAACGCCCTCCTGTGGGCTTGGATGCTAGCCCTAAAACACGGGTATTGGTATGATGTGATAGAGTCAGCGGTGACACCACGCACTTGTCCTCATCACGTGACTGCTTCTGTGTCTTCTCGTCATGAATCTTCCCGCGGCCTCGGGCCTTCTTCTCGTGATGGATTTCGTTGAGTGCCTTTGTTTCCTTGTCTTCTTTTGCGTAAATATAAATTGAACCGCCCATCATTTTAGGCTACGAATTATTGTGGTTTAGCACTCGTAAATCCATTTATTCTCAGAAGCCTCACCGAGAAGTATTCGATAACGATCACTTGCGCAACCAAAAAGAAGATGAGGAAAGCGATGAGCACAACCAGATTACGCCGCCAGATGTCTGCGGTAGCGATACCATATCCAGCCTCCAAATAGCTGCTGCCAATCACAACGTCACTCCCCGGCTGTGCACCAAAGAGTGTACAGACTTGGTTAGGACCCAAATTATCCCTATCGTAGTATGGACATCAATCTCTGTTCATCATCAAGGAATGAAATCACAAACGGGTATTTAGTTATTCCGGGACCATTTCTAGGAACGACATAGGAACCATCGCAGGTCAACGACGTGCGCATGAATTCGTTCTCCATGGCCCCAGCCCACGCATAAGACAGAGGATTCAGGTAGCTCTATATTGTGAGTTAGAAAAATTCCGCAAGGAACAAACAAAACTCACAATCCAAAATAGCCATCGCTTCATCTGAAACACGGGTATCATATACCCCGTGTATTGGATCATATTTGGGAGGAAGAATGTAGCAAGACGGAACGCGCTGTCGAAGTTGGTGCAGAGCAGTCCAAAAGTTCGGAAGAAACCTTGCATGGCAAGATAGGCCAGATAAACGAACAAGTGAAAAGTGAAGAATCCGCCAGCAGAACGAGCCCTAGAGGTAAAATGAGGTAAGATAGACGCGAGTCCAGGGGGTAACCCACAAGTCTGGCATGAAGTACACAATCACGTTGAAGACGAAAACTCGAACCGCCGAGAAGGGTATATCGGCGAAGAAGTTAGCAAACACCAAGGCAGAGGCCCGGTAAAAGCCATAACCAATCTGCTTGTTTGCTATCGGTCGTCCCAGCATCATCGTGGGCATCTGAACAGAGTTGGTAAACAACTCGACAATCTGAGCACGCGAGTAATAGAGGGAAGCCTACCTCAGAGAATGCCTCGAAGCATATAGTCAACATTCCAATGAAAATCACACTACCACGCGTAAACCCTCCTTCAGCTGTGTGAGGCAAGTTGAAGAAGGCACCACCAATGACCAGAGCCAGTATCTAAAAAGATCGTCAGAATCAGAATCGGACCCCGTCTATACAGGAAGACTAACAATGGCCATTCCAAAACTTGTCGTCAATTGAAACCTGTCCTGAAGACGCACACGAAATTGCCGAATCGTGAGTGCCTTCACTTGACCAGTGAACCCGAGCGTATATGGACTTTTTCGCGCAACACCCCGCTTTTTATCATCGAGCACAGCAGCACGGAAAGCCTCTTGATCTTCTTTCTCGGTCTCCATACGATGGTTGAACTCGCCAAGAGATTGCCGCAGCTCGGCATACGTAGATGAGTCATGGAAAGCATTTTCAAGCCCTTCGGGAGTAGACGGCGTATTGTGTTCTGAACAGCCATCTGCGAATTGACGTTCATTGGGGTCCGTGCAACCTGTCAAATAATCTGGCGTGCTTTGACGAGGAAGGGACCGATAGCCCAGGTCCTGGAAGAACACACGAGCTTCCGAGACAGGCCCGAAATATACCTGACGGCCCTTGTCTAATATAAGGACCTTATCAAATAGTTCATAGATGCTCTCGCCAGCTTGGTACCTGAGAAAAGTGATCAACACACGCCAACGTCCGATGTCCCTGAACGTACAAGCTAACGAAGGTCGTCTGACCAAGTACATCAGTCATGATGCGCAAACACCTGACAAAATCCAATGCGGTGGAAGCATCGAGGCCACGGGTCGAATTATCCCAACACTGAACCCGAGCGCGAGTCGCCATCATCTCAGCAATACTAACACGTTTTCGTTCGCCACCCGATACGCCACGGACGAATTCGTCCCCAACGAGGGTTTGATGGGTGTGTGAAATATTTAGCATTTTTAGGAGGGTATCTTGAACCATCGTGTCAAATTGCTTTCTGGACACGTCTGGGAGGCGACCATTTGGCCCAGGAGTCTTCGTCGAGAGCGCAAATTCCAACGTTTGAGCGACCGTCAGTGTAGATATATGAATATCCCCTGGTTTTGCAAAATCAGACTCAAAGAAACACCACCCCATGGACGGCTGATCCTACCTTCCTGATTATAGGCCACTTCTCCCTTGTAGTACTCAGCCATCTCCGTGGCATCGATGCCAGCATACCGAACGTCACCGCCGACGGCCGCATATTCGTCTCGCTGATTGGCGATAGTTTTCAGAAAGGTGGAGCACCCGGCCCCAGGGCACCCCAAAACAAGGCACATTTCGCCTGGCTTGAGGACACCAGATGATCTTACGTACGATTAGCATTACGCGATGCTTGACAGGTGATCTTGCAATAACAACTTACTTGTGCAAAATTGTCCTTGTGGGTGGTTGGCGGTGAGGCACGAGACGTATGATGTAGCCCCATAACCAAAGCAATGGTGCAAGAAAGAAATTAATGACGGAATCTACGTTTGATCGCTTCAGTCAAGTTATCGGAGTTGCTGATTGGTAGACGTACCTCCGAAAGTGTTTATGTATATCTATTTCAAGAGGCGATGAGGCACAAATTAGGTAGGAAGAAGGAACCACCCACTTTGTGATCGGTTCCGCCGACGACCTTGACCTCAAGGTCCTCCCAAGTGACGCCAACATGTTTGTGCTTGATTCCAGCAGCCTGGTTAGCATCATTGGAAGACGTGAGATATTCACGGAGATCAAAGGGTCTGTTAGCTTTGTCTCCTTTCTCCAAGTCAGCGCTGTATACAGAGGCAGTTCGTGAAGTCTGTTTGGACTGATCTATGAGGAAGGACTGTCTAGAGAGCTGACGCGCAAGCTCATTAAAGGTGTCCTCTGCCTTCTCGACGTCGACATGGGGAGCAGCATCAACCTCGAGAATTTCGAGGTGTTCGGTATGGTTGGCGATGGCTGAGTGGGACGTCATCCCCTTGTCCATGTTGCCTGAGCGTGCAGGGGTGGTGATCTTGATTGCAAGGAGTGGCATCACGAGTTATATATACGTTTCCCCAATGAAATTGGCCCGCTTACCAACTTCTTTTCCGTCACCGGGATATTTATCTAGTACACGATACGAGTACCGACTCAGCTACTCACAGCATAACCTTAACTCACCGGTTCGAACATGTCCGAGCAGCGACCTTTTCTACGCGCTGACTAGTTCCACGCTTGTCAGCAAAATCTTGGCAAGCTAATATTTCGTTAGTTAAATCGTTTTATGCCCTGGTGGAAGTAGGTACTTGAGACCACCGGCATACTCATCAACCGGTGGAGTGCCTGGTGATAGAGCAGTCCAACGGGCTGCTTTCGAGTCCGATCCTCCAGGTCTGAGTTGAGAGGCATCCACTGCGGGTCCGACATTGAGTCAAGTAGGTCGATGATGACACACGTATGTTCATGCAATACATGTGTTTTCGGCCCGACCTACTACATTCTCCCACCGCAATGAGTCAACGGTTGCGAAGCGTGCGGAGCGCTGAAACCGAAGCATGGGATGCTGTGGGCCTGTTAATAGCATCTTCCAATCAGGATTAATCCGACGGTCGTCACTCCCATCTTTGTATGCGGCGACCACTATCTCCCAATTGCAAACTGAACCACGTGGCGGTGACGCAATGCTCCAGAGTCAGTGTGAGGTTATGGGTCCGCTACCACTCTGAGTCAGTGCGCATACATATGACTCGATTGGATTAGAGTATCCTGACGTTTCGAACAGAAGTAGCAAAAAAATCGCGCAGAACTCATCCCTGCCAATTGGAGAAAGGTTTCTTAACTCCGATCGCCCTGGCGCCATTATTGGCGCAAACCCCCCCGGGCCTGGTGCTCCCCCGATACTTTCTAGAACGTGTAGTATGAGATCAGGTAGCCTTACGGACCTCCATGGCAGTCTGGGCCTTCCCATCACACCATAGAAAACGTCAATCCAACAGGCTTCTTTATCGCAGCACACTGTAAATCCGACTACTCGAAAAGGAGTGAGGTTGGGTGTGCCTACAGGGGACGAAGTGGGACTAAAGGTGCCTATAGAGATTGCCATCATCTTCCAAGCCTTTTCTCAAAGTAGAGTGCATAAGCTGTTTAGTCACAACGGAGTTTCATACTGCTGGGTTGCCTATACTGTTACATCGGCTTAGAGGGGAGTTGAGTTGGTAGAACGCCATAGCGCTTCTTGATAGTGACACGGTGGCGAGAAAACTTGTCATCTGGGGAGAAGCGGGCTGCACAGGGCCTCTTGAAGCACGGCTACGAAAAAGTCCGAGACACGAACGTACCTGGATGCGCGGATTTGGTGATCCTGCCCTCGTCGGAGAGTTTCTGCAAAGAATCATGAATGGTGGTGATTCGACATTGTCGACAAAGACACACACCTTGAGGGTGTATACCCTGTTTCCACTGGCATCGAGGGTGTACATCAAATGCATGGCTGACGAGGTGAGGGAGAAATCAAACTCCGCGACGATTATGGTTCCCGATCGTAGCTAGTAAGTATACCGACCGGACCCATGTTCGGGTCCAGGAATGGTAAGCTCTCGTCATAAGGACCACTTTTTCACCACACCTCCACCCCGACCCTCCAATGCCACCCACGACTGTCGTGCTCACAACGCCGGAGCCTGGAACAGTGATTAAACCAATTCACACGTACTCCGAAGAGCAGACCGCCCAGATAGAGGCACTCCGGAAGGTAGGATGTTCAACCACATGGCCAGATTGACGGAACTCAGTACTCGACCTTCCTGTCGTGTCATCTGCTGCGGCTGGAATTTTCTTTAAAGTATGCTCATTCTCTCCTTTTACCCGCTTCGGATTCGTATCACAAATGGGAACTTCGATGGCTACGCAAGCCAGATACCGTCCCTCGCTATATGCGCGCCGCCAAGTGGAAATTGCATGATGCGGAAAAGAGAATTAAATTGACCTTGGAGTGGAGGAGGGAATATAAGCCTGACCTCATCCCGCCGGACGAGGTAAGTAAGCGTGACGCGCCACTATTACTCATCGGGGGACACACCATATCCGTTCCAGGTCAAGATAGAATGTGAGACCGGTAAAATGTTGTTCTTATCTGATTATGTGTGCGCGCAACCTGAACTGATACGTGGTACAGCCTCCTTACAGGCTTTGACAAAGATGGACGTCCGATTATCTATATGCGCCCGGGGAGAGAAAATACCGAGACCAGCCCCCGTCAGCTGAGACATCTCGTATGGTGGCTGTAAGTGGAACTGATATGAGTGGCATTGGTCTCGACACGGCAACCAACAGAGAACGCGCCAAGGACATGATGCCTCCGGGTCAAGAGTCCCTTGTTATCATCGTCGATTACAAAACAACCACCCTGCGTACTAATCCTTCAATATCCGTGGCAAGCAAGGTGAGCGTTCAATTCCGGTGTTCTGTGGGTTTTTGGCATTATTGACCGTCGTGTTCGACAGGTGCTCACGATCCTCCAGCAACATTACGTCGAAACACTGGGACGCGCTATCGTCACAAATCTTCCACTCCTCCTGAATTTTTTTTACAAAGGGATCGCCCCCTTTCTGGATCCCGTAACCAGGGACAAGGTTTGAGATAATAATTAATACGCCTGTTGAGGCAATGACTCAGGTTTGGCAGATGCGCTTTAACCCTGACCTATTTGAGCTTGTTCCCCGGGCGCAGCTCGACGCTGACTTTGGGGGTGATTACGAGTTCGAATTCGAGTTTGAAACGTATTGGAAGCAAATAGTCGAGTAAAGAACGCGTTTGGCTCCGGATTCCGCGAATGATCTGACGTAATTTGGTAGCCACTGTGGTATTGCACCAGACGGGACAAGATCACCCGACTACCTTGATGGACCCATGTCCGCTGGAGATGGCGCGTCTGTGGAGAAGGTCGTGGCAAGCGATGACGGCCAAGTGGAAACGGGGGTGGTTGTGTAGGGGTTGATTACGCGATATATTTGTGTATGTATGTGTGAATGAGGAGGAGGGAGCCACAGCAGCAGCCCAACAGACGCCACGCCATAATCGCCGCCTGGGATTCCTCAGCCACCTCGGGAAGACACCGCGAAAGCATAACATCGGGGCGGACGACAGAACTTTTCCTGAAGAATTGTCCGGAGTGAGACCTCTGAGCGAGTCCGCGTAAAAAAGAGATGGTCCGACAGTCAAAGCAGACAGTGCGTATCACCCATTGCTCACAGCATTCCGACCCCGTTGAATCGGCCTATCATCTCTTATTCGCCCATCCATCGGATCACCACATCGCCCGTAGCCCGACCAGAAGAAGGACACGCACAGGAAAAAGACCCAACACCAGGACAAATCCTCCCCGAAGAAATCGTCTGATTCCACCGTATGGCCCTGCAGGATCAACGGCTGTAACAAGCAGTTTGCCAGAGAGGCCGATCTCAAGAGACACCAGCGCACGACCAAGCTGCATTCCGTACCCGGATTGTACGTCTTCCGTTCATTATAGGGGCACGCATACACACACCATCCACAGTGCTTGCCCTCAGTGTGATGCCAGGTTCACTCGTGTTCGTTTCCGCTTCTTTTTGCCTCGTGCATCGAGCTGACAGCCTTCCAGACTGACGCGCTTCGGAGACATCAAAAGTCGAGGTCAGTGCACGCATCTCCTCTTGTTACTCGCTTCATCAACGCGTCCGCAGACATAATGGGGTCGTGATCGAGCCTACGGATGGCGTAGACAGGAGGACCTCGACGGGTGACGAGGACCCTCGTTCCTCCGGTTCGCGATCAAAGAGCCGCAGCAGAACACCCTCATCAAAGGAGAATCCCGCTGCGCCCACTCCCCTTCCTCCATCTACGGTTCCTCCCAGCGGTCCACAAAGTTATTACCGTCAACACACATTCACAGGCGGTGAGTATATGCTTCTTCTGCCGTGGCCTCCTGATGCCAGCCTTTACAGTTATGATTCCCCCACCAGGGGTGATGGTCGACGGCCACTATCCTCCTGTCGCTGGTCTTCCTACGTCCGCAACTCGGCTACATCAAGCGAGCTGGCAGTCCGCACCTCCTTGGCCTGGAGACGGGTCACAACCACCACCTCACATAATTCATCCAGGTTATGCCCATCCCTATTACAATCCGCCACCACAATATTATCGTCCTGGCGCTGTGATGCACTCCCCCCCCGACGACGTGGCCCATCAACACATTTCAAACGGTATCAGATCATCAAGCAACGGTGAATCATCGTCATCGCGCAAGAGTAGTCCCGCGTTGGCCGTCGATCCCTCGTTGGACCATGCTGGAATGGAAGACCCCTCAGAGACTGGTGACGTTGAGACCGCTGTCATCGATCCTTCGCTAGTTTCGCCTCCCGCAGGTAGTGCCGACAGTGAGTTTTTTACTCGCCAAAAGAACCGTTGCCAAGACTTGTCCAATACTATAGATGGAGAATCTTCTACTGACGCTCAGGTGCCAAGAATACCAGAGGCTAGATCATCTCCCAGCTCTCGACAACATATCCCTCCACCTAACTCAGGTGAACCACTAAATGAAGAAGTGAACGATACCGATAGTGAAACTGCTATAGTTCGAGATTTGCTTTCTCCCGGCCAAGGCCATACGTATTCGTCTCCACATTGTCTGGAACGTCCCCTCGAGATGGAACAAATACTCACAGAGGACGGTGAACCTATGTTGAACCCAGGTCTGTTCCCCTTTCTTTTTTCGCACCTCCTTGTTCACCATTCATGCGCCAGCCGAGCTATTGACGCAGGTCAGTACGCCAAACGTAATGCCTACTGTACTCGATCTAATACTCCAGATTCTGGGACAGGAGTCTCTTGCTTCTCCACCCCCTTCGTAAATGTGTACTCTACCCATGGTATTATATTGAATTAGCACTCCCATAGTTTTCTTTGGTGACATTTTTTTGTTTGGACGTATTCGCACTACATTACTTGCAGTCAGCGCGCGTGGACGCGACGCTCTTGTCGAATGTCGGAGAACGTTCGTAGACATTCAAGTGATATGACATATCCGCACTTGATGGGGGTAGTGGAAGAGGGCACAGTGCGACATGCTATGAAAAGCTCAATCTGATGGCATCTCAATAAAGGCACGGGCATCTCGCCGTTAATAGCGAGGGTAAACGGTGTACATACAACATATGGGTAAATCGTCGTTTTGCTGTCACTCGAAGATTAGAGCACCTTAACCTTGGGCCACTTGTACTGGGGGCCGACCTGTGATAAGAGGAATGGAAATTCATCCGTTCGGTCTCAGCTTGACACAATACAACGGCACACACCAGCTGTACACACATAGCCCCCAGCTTGTGTCCCACCTGGACTGATACCTCGAGGCTCTTCCCAGACACATACGCGCCCAAGAACCCTCCCGCGAATGCATCCCCCGCCCCGTTGGTATCCACGATCAGCTCGCTCGCGATCGTGGTCACCGGATACACCTGGTGCACCCCCGGATGCGCGCCGTCGACGACGACGGTCGACTCAGCACCCCGGGTGATCACTACGACGCGTGGATGCGCGTTGGCCTTGGTATACGCCACGATGCCCCTGGCGATCTCGGCAATGTCAGTCATGTCGGATTTGAGGACGGTCTTGGCGCATTCTCGGGCCTCGGACTCGTTCCCGATGACAATGTCCGTGTAGGGCAGGATCTGCTCCAGCTGGGCAGTGAAAATGGAGGGAATGAACTGCGCGGAAAGGTTTAGAACAAAGGTCTATGTGCGTGCATAGGCATCAGCGTCGAGGCGACGTGTGAGGTGGTGAACGACGACCATACATACCTTGTTGTTCTTGGACGCGTACTTGCTCAGCTCGAGCACTGACTGGACGCCATGCGTGAGGAAGAAGCCCTCGACGTAAAACAAATGGGTGTCTTTCATGAGGGGAGCCACCGCTGGCGACGAGAGATGTGACACCTCGAACAGCCCGGCAGCGCGCAACGTTGTCACCAACGACCTAATCCTCGCGTTAACGACCCGGGCCACTCCACGAACGAGACACAGCGAAAAACGATGTAACCTACCGGTGATGGCCCGTGATAATCACAGCACAAGCACCCGTCTTCTCGCCCTTCTTGACCAAGTAGACCCCATCCACTCCTTCCCGCTCGTTCGCTGCCCGCAATCGCTCCGCGAGATCGTCGTCGCCCACGCACCCTGTGTACACCACCAACTTGGGAGGTAGGATATACTAAGCGTGGCGCACTTAGATCGGTTGGCGGGTGCCACGATCGTGGGTACACACTCACAGCGGCGCCACGCGCTGCGTTCTGAGCTCCTCCTCCAGCGACGTACGTCACCGCATAGTCTTTCGCCATCTCGTCGTAGCTGTGGTGGGAATGTCATTAGTGATCGTGGATGACGATCGCACGGGACGTGCGGTGGTCGACACACATCGGTTGATGCCTTTCACTGGCGCGGATCGCGTTGTTTGCCCCGAGGCCGTACTTTTCCAAGAGGGCCTCTCCGTCGCGGACCTGCATATCGACGAGAGGGTCACCCATGCAAAAAATCTGGTAGGGCATGGCGATGGAGATGCGTTAGGTTGCACCCGATTAACGGCGCCAGTCGGGGAGCAAGACCGTACGTACCCTCACTGAGGGGGTGTCTACATTGACAGTCATGACCAAAACGCGCGAGGAGTTACACGACGTGTAGATAATAAATAGGCACCGCATCGGATTCGAATTCAGACAGCAATAAACAATCCCGAGTCCACTTTGCTGGTCAGGCATCTAGCTAAAATGATTGATATCACAATTTGCATTCGACGGGGTAGTAAATGATTCAATGCTACATGCTGTGGAGAGCTTATGATGTGATGACATCCAGGTAACGATACACGAGTGTCTCGCTGTTGAGAGCGAAGGTAAATAGTATAAACGGGAATCATGGCAAATGCATCAAGGCTCAGAGGTCAGAGCACCTGGACCTTGGGCCACTTATACTGGGGACCAACCTAGGGTGAAAAGAAAAGGAAATGCGTCAATCAGTCTCGGTCCCATGCAAATCTCGACGCAGGACAACGGCACACATACCAGCTTCACACACATGGCCCCCAACTTGTGGCCCACCTCGATGGACTGTTCGAGGCTCTTTCCAGAGACGTATGCACCTAAGAACCCTCCCGCGAACGCATCTCCCGCTCCGTTGGTGTCCACAATCAGCTCGCTTGCAATCGGTGTGACCGGATACTCCTTGTACGCCGTCGGATTCGCACCGTCGACGGCGATGGTCGAGTCAGCACCCTGGGTGATCACCACGATGCGCGGACGCGCGTTGGCCTTGGGGTACCTCGCGATACCCTTGGCGATCTCGGCAATGTCAGTCGTGTTGGATTTGAGGACGGCCTTTGCGTACTCTTGGGCCTCGGATTCGTTCCCGATGACGATATCGGTATAGGGCAAAACCTGCTCTAGCTGGGCAGAGAAGACCAAAGGGATGAAGGGGGCGGAGAGGTTCAGCACAAAGGTCTACATGCGTGCGGGGAGAGCGGGCAAAGGCATCAGTTTTGAGACAGCGTGTGAGATAGATGTGTACCAACGACCATACCTTGTTGTTCTCCGATGCATGCTTGCTCAGCTCGAGCATGGACTGGACGCCATGCGTGAGGAAGAACCCTTCTACGTAGAACAACTGGGCACCCTTGATGAGCGGGGCAACCGCTGGTGAGGAAAGATGCGACGCCTCGAACTTCTCAGCGGCACGCAACGTCGTCACCAACGACCTAGTCCTCGCGTCAGTGACCAGCTCCACGACAAGGTGACAAGAGTGAAAGCCTATACCGGTGGAGACCTGTTATAACGACAGCACAAGCACCCGTCTTCTCGCCTTTCTTGACCAAGTAGACCTCGTCCAGCCCTTCCCGCTCGTTCGCCTCGCGTAATTGCTCCGCAAGGTTGTCGTCACCCACGCATCCCGTGTATACTACTGACTTGGGAGGGAGGACGTACTAAGAATGGCATAGTCAGATCAACTGAGCGCACGACCGTGAGTACACTCACAGCAGCTCCACGCGCAGCGTTCTGGGACGCTCCTCCAGCGACGTATGTGACGGCGTACTCTTTCACGATCTGGTCGTAGCTATAGTAAATGTCCTTCAATGATCGTGGACTAATCTCAAGGCATGGTGGAGTTGACGCACATCGGTTGATGCTTCTCGTCGGCGAGGATCGCATCGTTGGCCTTGAGGCCATACTTTTCCAGGAGCACTTCTCCATCTCGGACCTGCATATCAAGGAGGGGGTTACCCATGCAGAAAATCTTGTAAGACATGGTGATGGAGAGGGTGGATGGAGTGTAGGTCGGCGACAGAGAACTAGTGTGGGTTGAAGGTCGCGGAAAGAGATAAGGTCTTGTCCCGCGGATAGCAAATTCGGGTTCAGACTACAAGTCCAAATCACACAGCTACGTCGTGAGAAACCAACCCAGGCATATCCATTCCATGGTACGAGAACAATAGGTACAACAAGAAAGGTATAGTAACACAGGCCACAAACACAGTAACAATTATGTGCTTGTATCATGGACCTGAGATAACATACGAGTAACAATGTTGGAAATGGTAATGCACTGAGCAAATTGGTGGGTGATGGCAATGTCACCAGCTGTTTGGGCTTTGATGGCACATAAGTCATGGAAAGCAACTGAGAATGCAAAGCTAAGTGACTTGATTGATGCAAAAGAAGCCTTTAATGTCCTGACATCTTCATCAGAAAAGAATACAAAACCTCTGAAAGCAGGAGGCTTTGCAAAAGAGGAAGAAACCTTGTCATAGATCCCATCTTTGGGTAGGGAGGCTTCAGGACCAGCACTTTTACTGATTGCAACAGCTCTCCTGTACTCTTTCAATGCATCCTCAACATGTTTCTGGATGTCCTCTAAGTTCTGAAGAAAGCCAGGAATGCCTTGTAACTTGGCTTGAGCTGCCTTGACCTTTGCTGCATTCCATGGTCTGCTAAGGTCTTGATCCTCTTCTCCAGACTGAACCTTGAGTGTCTTGTAGCTCTGGAGGACCTCTTCTCTGAGCTTCTCTCCTTCCTCCACCAAGGCATCCAGAATAAATGGTGTACCTTCACGTTGGATAATAGACTTTTTGGAGTTATTCTTGGTACTCTTTCCCTCCTCTAGTTTCCATGCATACCAAGGCTTTTTAACACCCCATTGCTGCTTATCCTCATTAAAAACATCAAGCTTGACCCTAAGCCCAGTCTTGCTGGCATCCAAGCAAGTGGTAAACCTAGATAAAAAGATCAGCAGACATATTCAAGGAAATGAAATAAACTGACATATAGGCCAGATGAATAGCATCTTGGCTTCCATATCCACATCTATAGACTGCAGCATCATGAAACTTTGAATAAAGCCCCACTCTAGTCTCTGCAAGTCCCAGTAAAAGGATCCTTTGAAAATCCTGCTGTGCTTGTTTGGGCTCAAGCTGGGAAGCCCTTTTGTCAAAGTCTCTGACATACACCACTTCTCTCTCAAAGAAAGTGGAGAGATCAGTGGGAGCTGTACAAAGAGGAGATCCTTTGAACTGCTCTACCAGTGGCTTGCACCAGTTAATCATCACAGTATCTGAAAAGAGCAAAAAATGTAAGAAATGTAAGAAATTTAATTGGATTCACATACCTCCATCATAATCTAAAGAGAATAATTTCAGCTTGAGTTTGTGTAAAGGTGACAAACTTACCACCACCACCAAGATAGCTAGCTAATGATTGCTTCCCTTTAATAGGGAATACAATTACATTAACATAGTTACTCAATTTTGGATGAGCAACTGCCTTAACCTATTTTTTACAATAAATTATCAATATTAGAAATGTGTAAATGTCTACCTTTTGAACATCAGAAGGGAGTCTTGTGGGATTCCTGGAGATCTTAAATTGAAGTAAGTAAAAGCTTAAATTAATATACCAAAAACTCTTACAAGAACATCACCAAGAATGATATTAGTTTGTTCACCAGTGGAGGAATTGATGATTGGCTCAGATGACTTAAAATGAATCTGACCTTCCTCCAAGACATTATAAGGATCTAAAAATGGAATCAGCAAGAATACTAGAACAAATGAAATAATTACCAGGGACAATATAAGCTTCACATGATTCCATGACTGGAATATGAAACTTCTCCACATAAGCATCCAAAACCAAAGTAATAACAGACTCTAGTTTTTGGAACAATAAATCCAGCTTTAAAGGATGAAAACCAGATTGAAGAAGCTCTAGGACTGTTTCATGGAGTGTGATTGGCTGACCAGAAGATCTTTTGTGACCAACATCAGTCCAAGGATGAAGATGATCAAAGTCATCATCTTCCTCATCCTCCTGACCCTGGTCATCCAAAGAACGAAGCTGGCCCAAACCCAGTGCACGAACTTGTCCTGCCAAAAGTCTTCTCAACCTACTTACCACTACACTCCCAGCCCTCTCTACAGCCTTCCAAACCAAGATCATGGATTGAGGCTTTGTCCAGTCAATAAATGGCTGGATTTCTTCCTTCAACCCCAATGCCATCAAATCCTTGAGGATTTGATGACCAATTCCATTGTAGGATAAATTGATCAAAGTTTGGGAGGATAACCTACTTGGGCCAGTGACCCTAGAAGGGGCAAGGAGATCAAAGATCCTCTGAGCTTTGCCAAGCTGAGAAGCTGCTTCCAACTTGATTTTGGTTTGAGATGGCCTAATCCAGATCTTTGCAGGTCCATCTGCTCTCTGTTCCAAAGGGTCAGGATGCAAGATCCACATACCCTTGGATCCACCAATTCGACCTTGTACAGCAGTTGGTCTACTACTATACTTCATGAGGTGCATGATCTGAGTGAGAGCTGCACCATTAATGAGCCCACAGCCATCTGTAAACACCTTTTCAGCAGGTGCTTTGCCCTCCCAATCTTGGGGGGTAACATCTAACAAATATATATATATATACATCCCAATAAAAGTTCTTGCAGAAAAAGCACTTACAAATGTCTGGGATCTCAAATATGTACTCTGGATCTATCTCAATGGTTGGCACAGAGGTAGATAGTCCTAGAGCCCATCGAGTAGACCATTTACTTATGGGCTAAAATCACAGTATCAACTTTGGCTTGTTCTAAACTCCAAGACATCCTTACCTGTTGGCTATTCAAATCAAATGGGTTATGCCAATTGATGAAGCCATTTAGAGACATGCGGAGATGATCTCCATCAAGGTTACTTGGAAGCCTTTCATAGTTCTGATCAGTCTCAAGCAGGTACATGCTCCCTTCCTTCGCATGGAAGGGTAAGAGAACCCGTCCACACAGTATGAATTTGCTGTGACTTAGCAAGCCGCGGACATCTCCACCATGCTTATATAGCAGATCATCACTAACCCGGACTTGCAGTATGCGGCGTGAGCCAAGAAATCGGGAAAAGCGATGGGAGCGGCGAATCTCGGGCTTTTCGAGCTGTATCGAGAAACGATTATGTGCATCCCTTACAAGCCGACCGACTTGTTGTATCCGGCCGCCGTACCAGTCGTCTTTGCCATTCCAGAGACCCATCCCACCCAGTCCACGGCCTTGATTCTCTAGTATTGCATCTTGTTCACGGTCGTACTCGACCCTGGTATCATTTACGTGCCACATGAGTCAACGCATTGCATCGAATGGTAAATGTAGAGTAAAAAACACACCACACTTCTTCCACGGTCACCCGAGGAGCTCCACGATCTTGCATCACTGCTGCAACTTGCGACGCGGCGCGAGCATTGGCGCCGCGGAGTTGAGCAAGCCTTTCTCTAGTCACCGCGGACCAAGACCAGTGACCCTTCGTGACGCCACGTGCGATCTCGTAAACCGTACCCCAGGCAAGCTGAAATTCGTCGAGTAGATGTTGAGCCGCTGAGTCGTGAGCAATGAAAAACGGGTCGAGATCGGTGCCGAAAGCAGGCCCGCTAGCTTGCGGGGACCTGCGCGGCGTGCCAGTGGTGGCATGGAGGCGTTTCGCTGATTGGGGTCGGGTAGTCGGCGAAGAGGAGGACAAGTACGAGTCCGGAATGTCGTGCATATCAGTAGGTCGTTTGGTAGGGATAGCGACCCCATACGCCGGACGTACGGCGCTCGTAGGTTGGGACTGCGCTGAAGTGGCAGCGGGGCCGGGACTAACGCCTGTGGGTTGCCCGTTAGCCATGGAGATGACCGATCATCGGCCGGTGGAGAAAGACCTACGTTCATCAACTGATCGACCGCATGAGCGCGAGGGCCGAACGAAGAGATGAAAACGATGGACGTGATATGATAATGGCACGTACCTTGCATCTCTCCTACGCCAGTGGAATCGATAACCATCGGTGAGGGCGAGCGGTTTGACGTCGTCGCCCCTTCGATTGACAAGGTCCGCGTACGCTCCGATACGGTGACACAAGACGTTGACAACTCGGCATCTATCGTCGTTGCTTCAGGGTCTGAAGAACAGAGGATAGGAAGAGGGACACGTGAATATGTGGTTAGTTCGATCTTGACGGCATTCAATGCGCACCCATGACTTTTATATGTTCTGCGAAAATATCAAGTCCTTCAGAATAATCGTCTTCGTCCTCCTGTTAGAAAAGTGAGTAAAAAAAGGTGAAATGTAAGCATAAAATCTCTTTTTGAATTTTGTTTGCGCACGAAAACTATAGGCATGACTGTCGCTTGTTTCGAAAATTTGGAGTAGGTTGTATCGATGGTAGTAGCAGTGCAAGGAAAAGATCCTTAAAAGGATGCTCAGGATGAGGCTATGTGGTGAACCATGATTTCGCGCGTACGACGATGAATGATATCGATGCTTCAAAAATGCCTTTCTGATAAAGCAGAATTCGTTGAAACTCGATTCTGCGCGAGGCACCAACTCGCAAAGTCTCAAGGCATTTATGATGTGGTGCTTGCTGTCACGCGTAAAAGTGATGTTCACATAGCGGGCAAGAAGCCAAGGACAGGAAAACAAAGATTATGTCTCATTACAGAAAGCTTACAACGATCATACAATAAATGATTACTTGCGTGCAAAGGTGATCTATGGGACGGATGAGCACGAGGTGAAGGAGGAAATGAAATGCATGCCTTGATCTTGTTCTCTCCGTCGAGCTTGTAGTTGTGCAGAGCGTCCTTGGCAACGCCTGCGCTCCCTTCGTCGAGATATTCCACGAACGCGATGTCTCGCTTTGTCGGAATGAGCCGTACTTCGTACAGGTTTGGATATCTAGTGCTTTGCAATCAACAGACGTGGCGGAGGAAAGAGGGTGAAAGGCTGACTGGGAGAAGAGCGCCATGAGTTGGTCCTTGGTGACACTTTCCGGTAGATTTTGCAAGAATAAGATTTTGTTGGGCGGGAGATATTCGTCTGGCATTTGTACAGCTGGTCGCTTTGGAGCAGGAGCCGCAGCAGCGCCATCCACTGATGGCGATATATCAATCGAATAGCAAAACGATAAAAAGTGAAAGACTACTTTCTGCGGCCATTCTTTTTGCACGGAACTTCTGCTTGAGTGGATTGGAGTAGCGAGTTATCCCTTGACATCATGTAAGATTAAATGTGTAGAAGTAATCCCTGAGTATAGCATACTCTTATGGTCGGCTCTCTGAGCTTTGTGTGCTTCCAAGTTCTCAGCATCCAAGCGTTTTACGACTGCGTCTGACCTCGTTCGAGCAAATGATATTTGCTGCGTCGGGATGTTAGTATAACGATGGAATGAACAGCGGGTAGAAAGAGTCCTACCATGGGTTTTGAGTACAAAGGAAATCCTCGGACCTCTCTCATCGCTTTGGCGGCGATCTCAGGTGATGCGAAGGACACGAATGCTTGACCGCGCATCCGTAAATTACTGTGGGCGACGACGTCTAGAACTTCGCCATATGATTTAAAAAGACCCCGCAAAGATGCTTTGAGTACTGTTTTCAGATGGCCGTCAGCTGGTTACAACGAATATGCCACCGCGGATGCTAACCGTCGACCTTTATCTTCTCGTTGAGATTTTGGATATAAAGTGTCTCTGAAGCGACTTCGTCTTGTGCTGGAGGCTGAGCGGCGGCGGCGGATGCGGCAGGCGCGACTTGGGCAGGAATTTGGTTTAGTGGGGGAGCCTGAACGTCGGCCATGGCAGTAGAGGTGAGGACCGCGACGAGCGCATCTGTTTGCTCTTGGTGTGATGCATTTCCTCTTCTGTACATGTCACGACAGCTGCTCAGAAAAACATGGCACTGGCGGTCTGGAATGTCTGATCTCCACACACTCGTGTTCTGTTGTATTGACTGAAACGACTGCATTGCGACGCGTTTCCAAGTTACAGGCGTCCTGGTTTTTATGTTTTGTGTGCCAGGGACCGTCTTCGGGATTTGCCGTGCCTCATAACGCTGCTGCGCCGACTCTCTTTGTTACCACAGCGCTCGACCCTTGGCTGGACCATCTCTGCAAACTTCCTACTCACTCATGGGGCGCTGGACGCAGTACGATGAGGCGTGTCGTTTCTTCGCACACCCGTCCCGATTAATTGACCTGCCACGTGTAGGACGATTACAGGCTTCCCGAGGGAATAAAACGCATTGGCTATGATGCCGACACTGGATGTTACTACTTTCGTGACCGGGAGGGGCTCGTGTATAAAGGTCCTGAAGGCTCTGAGTTCGGAGAATTGACCCCAGGTACCGATCTGCCACTCGTTTAGTAGGCGACAATCTCAATTTCGTACAATAGTCACCGAACTACCTATCGCTGTCTCTGCAGAAGGAAGCGGTGACAATGACGTCGAGGCTGCACCTGCTCGTGGCGATGGTTACCAACCTCTTGCTGTAGATGAGGTATGTATACCGCTATGTTAAGCACACGTAGTGCTGACTTTCACTCTCTGAATCGGTTCAGCATGGCTCTCGTCATGTTCTCCGGGGAGGTGCTTATCGGACGCTCTTCCCTTTCTTTCTCATTGTCGCGGTCATCCTCCTACTCATTTGGCGACTCGCATTTTCGCCCACTCTTGCTACGTCTGCCCCTTGTCCTAGCACCACGACTCCTTACGTCATCCAACCTGGTGATACCTGTTGGGATATCGCTCGTCTTCACGGTTCAACCCTGGATAAATTCCGCATTGTCAATCCAAAGATTGTCTGCAATGATCTACATCCGGGAGATCGAGTTTGCGTCCCGGATGAAGGGTCTTCTATAAGCAGAATCTTTTAATTTTGGACAGTCGACTGACACTCTTGTTTCTTGTATATTGTCATCCCATGTACCACATTACTTCACACAGGAGACGCTTCATCCCGCTAGACATATTCATTTGCCATGTACTGCGTGTGACGTCAGGGTGTTATCGTGAGAATATTGGCACAGCCATCTCGGCATTGTTGAACTATTGGGTCGCAGTCCAACTTTGACATTCTTACGATCACTTGCACGAATTCACGACCTCAGATATAACATACTCACCATCCATATATTCTAACAAATGGCTTTCGAAGATTGGATTCGCAAGGGCCATCCAAGTATGCTTTATCTCTCTGTGCCGTCCTTCGTCTGAAACATTCCGCAGTTGTTTTCGGATCGCTTGTTGTTCTCAGTATAATATCGGTATGTTCGTGGTCGCTCCAAGCTACGTTCTGATTTAATGTCTTCGCAGCTATCAGTTTCTGCCTTTCTTGTTGCTCAATTTAACCAATACAACAACTACTTCAGCATTGGCGAGCGTGATCGCACTACTTTCCTCTTATTCGCATCCATATGGACAGTTGCGATGTCTGCGTTGTACATGCTCTTCTTCCTCGTCTTTCCAGATAGCTTCATGAGCAGTATTGGATCTCATGTTTGCTTGTAAGGGTTACTTGGTCCGTCTTCTCGCCCGATTCGCTGACAAACGACATAGCTTACTCCTTACATGGATATTCTGGACTGCGGGTGCAGTGAGCATCACTGTGACCCTCGGTGGTGGACTGAACTGCGTGTGAGTACACATCCGCGACACGGCAGATTTTTTTTAAATCAGGACACCCGCAGCAACCAAACTTTGTTCGTCTACTGCGGACAGTTGAATGCCCTGGAGGGTTTCGCCTGGCTGATTTGGTGAGTCTTATTCAATGCCATGACATGTCGTGCTATTTACCCCATTTGCCTAGGACTGTCGTTACATTTACGATCATCATTGTGACTGTTCGTGGTATAGTTGCTGCACGCCGTGGTGACGGTCTGAAAGGTCCGCTTGTCGTATGAAATGGCTCGTTTCTACCTGTTACTTCCAACGGACTATTTTTTTTATCTCTTGAATCCCGTTCACCTTGCGACACCCCTACCTACTCTACCCTGCTGTCAACACCAATCTCGTGGACACCCCCAAACCTACTACCATATCTAACTAGGGCCATAACTATCTGCCTTCGTGTAGCCTTGTAGATGCTGTTAGAGCGTATCATTGGCTCCAGTCTGTTATGACTATGCTTCTGAAATCTGGATCAGGGCCGACCATTCAATTAGAATCTACTGTACTCGTCTGGGTGGTCATTATATGTCGATCTTGCCAGTAAAGGGTGTAAAAGTGAGATCGCATCTTCTACTCATCCTATCACGTTGTACGATAAATCGTCTTGGTACTTGTTTCACCACATATATCACCACTAGCTTACTCACTACCGCTGATTCAAGAACATAACTTGGTGTAAGGGCGACTCTTTTCGTAACGATAGCGCCAAGAAAAGAAAAAGAGCCGCGCTGGTTATGTTGGTGAAATCAACTATTACAACGGTATTTTAACTCGTCTCCCAACTGATGGCCTGGGGTTCATCTCGATCAACAGGGATCAGTCACAGGAATGGTATTAGAAGACTCAAGGTTTGCAGTCTATCCGCCAGCCTCTTGCGCGTTTCTGACCCTCTGCTTGCAGTCTTGGCTGCGTTCACTGACGGGGCAAGTGAGAGAACAAATTTTGCTACAAGGCTCGGCATTCCACTTGCCGTAGTTGGCACTCGCTTTGCGTACTGCGTGGTCGACGCTTCAAGCTTCAAGGACGAACGCAGCCCACGGAAGACAGTCGTAACGTTATTCAGGAGCGACTTGGTCAGCGGGTAGCATCTGTGAGGGTAGTTATTAATAATACCAGGTTCCTCCCCCGGTTCGTCTTCTGTTGGCATTCTACCACAGTCTCTCAGCCACCCAATATCATAGCCTTCCATAGTGATCTGCTGGCAGAACCCAAGTGCTTTTGTGTGACATGATCTGTCCAAGTCAGCCTGACCTCTGATCAGAAGGAATCCACATCAATCTTGCAGTGTACCCTGTGCAACCTACTAGTAATTCACCATCTTCTGCTTTCGAGTGTTCACTAGGACCAGTCAACTGGTGCTGGGGAGTCCCAGGAATATCTTGCAACACGAAGAGAAGACAATTGTTTTATTTTTATTTTGCAATGGTGATATCTGGTCTCTTCAAGGTCTGGATCCCTCATTGGCAATAATAGTTGGTGTGGTGCAATTTACTTCAGCTCGTAAGACTCTTAAGAGATACCCCACACGCCATGAATGCCACCCCGTGGGTAAGGTTGGTACACGTTGATATTTTTGGCCATCGTTACCAGGGGCTGATCTAGAACTTCCAAGGTAGTCATCCAGACGAGATCTTTCACATCCGAAAGTGGTTTGGCTAGAGCTATATCGTCGACGCTGTCAGTGGCACCAAGGTTTACGGTCGACAAGCGTGGGGTATAGGCTGTGTTGAACTATCCCGTCCTGCACCACATTAAGGTATCTGCCGTGCAGGCCGGCGGAGAACCATTTGGTACTTGGCAGTCCCTTGGCAAAATCAGTCAGTGGAGCAGGTGCTGATATTCCTTGGGTGACTGACTTCGGGCAGAGCTCACCATTGATTGGTCGCAAGACGGTTGATAATGCTTTATAGAGTTATGTGAGCAATACTTTTTTCTCTATAGATAACTCCCAGCCTTACATGGTATTCAGTCCCAATCCTCCTTCCTCCTAGTTGAATCAAGTCAATTGAGCGAAAGCGATCTTTGACCCTGGCAAGTGAGAATCTCGGACTCCTCCTTCTCGGCTGCGACGATTGACCTTCCGTATATTTTCAGCCCCCTTTTTCCGCTTC